>CM076570.1:1063770377-1063940649 GCA_034641835.2 Pinus albicaulis
GTGAATTTTCCTCCTTCATGCTCGTAAAATTACTTGAAGGATTGTCTACCCAGTATAAGTTTAAACCTTTTCTAGACTAGGTTAGACTAGTTACGAAAAGGGAATATCGTAGTCTACTATGGCTAGGAGGTTTCCCCTTGTATAATTTTATCTCTTTTTCAGTCTTGGGGGACAAATTTTTGAAAAAAGAACTTATAAAAAGAGAAGGAAGGGAGCATCGATTTTCATTTATCATCCATTGGTAGCATCAATTGAATCACCCTTGAATATGGCACATGTCTACTTCATTATATTACAGTTGGGATTTAGCTTGCCTAGGAGTCGTACAATTCATATGAGTCTTTTTACTCCTCTAGCTAGTTACTCTTCTAGTCATATGGAGCATGCCTCGATGCCTCCTGCATCGTCACATGATATCACATGGTGCTACTCATGATTCCATGTCACTCTTATGTTGTGTCGTTATGTGCTCAAGGGAAGTCTCAACCCATGCTAGCCATTTGCGGTAGCTTGTTGACCTTTTTGAGTCAATCATCCTTGTGTCAATTATACTTCATCGCTTGATGACTTCATCCACACATCACATCATCCTGGTCTATTCCATGTAAATTTATGGGGGATACATTAAGCTCCTCCTTTGAAGGACCTTCTCCTGTCGAATTCAACTCATTATCCAGGAGCTTGATCTAGGAACAAATAGTACCTTGGAGCTTGCCGACCTCAGTGGTAGGATTCCTCGCAATTGACAGTGGGTTCACATCATTGGCTCCTGATTGGTCGAGTTCATTGGTGTTGGACATAAACTCATTTATTCACACTTAGTGGATTGTACTAGGTGCCTTGGGATCCATTTACCTTATTGGTCGATTCCCTCGTGTCTGTTATTGGTTTACATCATTGCCTAGTAATCAAGCGGTTTCTACCTTGCTTGACTTAAGCTCATATATTTGCATGTGTAGATTTGTACCATCGTGGTTATGTTGAATACCTTGGGTTAGGGACATATCACTCTTATATTCCACCCTTCCCGGGCTGAGTTGGAGTTATGTATAATTTATGTACCTTGAGGGCTATCTGGGACACTTCTTTGTCTGTCATGTTTCCATAGTCCTACTGATGTATATTGTGACATAGATGCATGATTGTATTTCTTAGTGGTTATGCTCTGTTCATTGAGTCACATTGATCCATTGTGTATGTTTGGCATGGCTATCTTCTGTCACTTTATGTCATGGATTTGCAATGTATGTTTTGGCGGCCATGTTCAATATTCTCTTATGACCGAACATGGGTGTGCTCGCCTCAGGGATGTTATCAACACAATTGAGACTTCAGCTCCAGTTTCTTTCGATCTGCATCTTTGGCTTTGTTCCCCACTGTCATTTCGACATATTAGTTTTATCATAATGTATTTCAGCCACCAGCTTCTCATTCTAACCTCATACATTAGGGGGCATATGTTATCAGCCTATTTTTCAACGCTTGGTTCACTAACCCTTAGCCCTCATTATTAGATGATTTTTTCCTGATAGGAGGTGAATTTTTGAGCTAGTTTGACCCTTAGACACAGGCAACCAGGCTTGTTCCTACGATTAAAGGCCTATAGCCACTACCAAGCCCTCTTGTGCCTGTGGCTGGGGCCCTATTTTTCCCTTTATATACCTGCAGCCAAGGGAATGTTCCAAAATGATTTAGTCCCTAGGAGAACAGTTTGATTCCTAACCTATTCGAGCTAGCTAGGACTCATCAAGTAGAATCTTTTGTAACTTCTCTTCATCCTAAGCATCCATATTCATCCTCCTGGGACCTGTCTTCTACCTATTTATACTGGATCATTTGAGAGGGTCAGGCTATTTTTGGAGAGTCAAGCTTTTTATGAGTTGAGATATTGATCCCATGCTGCCATTTTTATACCATATATAGAGTTTGTGATGTCTTAGCCTTATGTGAGTGCTCTGCAAGGCTCATTCCTTGTATCTAAAGGGGAAACTATTCCTGATCATGGAGAACAAACACAGAAGCAAAGGTATAAAGTGTTGTATTATTTTATGTGATTAATGAATATCTATGTTCTCTCCCTTACATAATTATGTTTCACTAGATCTTGTGATTGTTTTATATCATTGTTTATCTAACAATATTCTAAGGAATATCTATTGTGGTCCATGAGTGCTTGTGATTGTGTGCAGGTGTTGAGATCGAGAGCGAATGAAGAAGATCGCTTGAGTGGAGCGTGAGGATTCTCCTACGAACTCAAGATCCATCCCCAAACTGCAAGGAGGAAAGGTACCATTTCTCATCCTTATAATTTAAATTTGATTTCATGTTGCTTGATGATTATATGGGATTGGGATCTATTGTGTATTCTTAGTCTTGTCTCTATCTGGTGATCTAATTAGACACTAGATCACGAAGCAAAAACTCTTTGCAATTTCTAATGCAAAAATAGCTCGAATTTCATTGCATGGAAGGATCGCATGGAGGTAGTGCTTGATGAAAATGGATTATTGTATTATGTCAAGACTGACATTCCAAAACCTGGATCAGCTAATATCTAAAACCTAGCCCGATGGAAAAAATATGTAGCCAAGGCAAGGAGAATAATCTTGGAGGGAGTGCGAGACCACATTATCTCAAATATCCATTGGAAATACTCCTTTCGCAATGTGGTAGGAACTCGCAAAGTTATTCCAGAATAGAAGTGACCATAGAAAATTTTCCTTCAAAGAAAAACTTCGAAACATTAAGATGCAGAAGAATGATACTATTCCGCAGTATCTCACCAAATTTACAAAAGTTTAGGATGAGCTTGTAGGGGTTGGTGTGAATATTGCAGAAGATGATCTGGTGAGTCTATTTCTTCTAGGCCTTCCAAAATCCTGGCACAGCAACCAGGACTCTATGAATGGAAAGGAAAAATTATGTAATTGGGAAAGGTTGTCATCTAATTTGGTTCAAGAATAGTTCAGGAGAAATAACAGAGATATAAATTTATCCAAAGCTGAGGATGAAGATAATTTTTCATTGGTTGGAAGGGGGAAGAAGGGAAAAGAGATGAAATATCAAACCAAACCCAAATCAAACCAAGGGGTAAATAAGAAATACTTGTCCAAAATAAAATGCTTCAATTGTCATGAATCTGTGCACGATGCTACAAAGTGTACACACAAAAATTGTAGCAAGAAGAAATAAGGAGGATCAGTAGGTGAAGCATTAGCAACACATTTTGAGCTATACTTCACCCTTATCGCATGCATGGCCAAATATACTACGGGGAGTGTGTGGTACTTGGATTTCAGAGCCTCGTTCCACATTACAGGGTGTAGAGAGTTTTTCAGTGACCTAGAGGAGAAATATTTCCATATGCATATTGAGCTTGGGGACGACAGAAGGTATAATGCTACCAGGATTGGTATAGTAACCTTTAAGAGGGAGTTGGGATCCCATATTTTCTCGAAAGATGTCATGTTTGTTCTAGGACTAAATAATAACCTCATCTATGTAGGCGTTTAGGAATATCATGGATATGATGTAATCTTCAGTAAAGGTAAAGCCTTTTTTTAGGAACATAAATACTAGACAGGTGAAGCATATTGAGTTTCATGTGAATAACCTATACAAGTTGGATGTGGAATATTGTGTTGCAATAAGTATTAAAGTAAAGAAAGTGTGGAGTCACAATGTCGGTGAGCTCTGGCATAGGAGATTGGGCTATCTGCATCATGACACCCTAAAATGTAGAAAATAACCACTAGCCTCACGAAAGGAGCACTTGAGCAACATGATGTTTGCAAAGGTTGTACCTTAGGGAAGTATGTGAAATCCACATTCCATGATCAAGATAGAAAATCATATGCGGTCTTGGAAAGAGTTTACTTTGATGTTTGTGGACCCTTCTCAACAACCTCTACTTCCAAACATAATTATTTTGTTATTTTTATTTATGATTTTGCAAGGAAGTGTTGGGTCTTCTTTATGCAGGAGAAGCATTAGACATTCTTAAAGTTTGTATAATTCAAGGCACTAGTTGAGAAAGATATCGGAAAGAAGGTGAAGTTTCTCATGAAAATGGAGGTGAGTATGTTTCAAATGAATTCAAGCATTTTTTTTTGAAAGAAGGGATTCAAAGATCGCTGACAAAACCCCACAACCTGCAGAAAAATGGGGTAGCTTAGAGAAAAAATCGGAGCATTGTGGGAGTTATGAGAGTGACGCTACATGACCAATGCCTACCACTGCATTTGTGGGCAGAGGCATGTAACACAATAGTCTACTTATAGAACTAGAGTCCTCATCAGATTCTTGGTATGATGACACTGGAAGAGGCCTTCTTGGGGAGAAATTTGGATGTGTCTCACTTCAGAAATTTTGGAGCCTCTGTTTACTACCACGTCTCAAAAGATTCAAGGAAGAAGCTTTGGCATACAACAAAGTTGGGAGTTTTTATGGGTTACAAAAAAACTCCACACAATTATCGTGTGTAATTACATTCCCTCATAATGAAAGTTGTGTGAATGGATGTAAATTTTAATGAGAAGAAATCGATGCGGTTCTCTCTTGAGAGGGAGCTTCAGATCCCACCAAAATAGGAGCTTTTAGCTCCAAAGCAGGAGCCTCAAGAAGTTGTGGAGCAACCAAAAATGGAAGAATATGGAGGAAGCAAAGTGGAGACATCCACTCAAGCATGAACATCCAGAGAAGGTAGAAACATAACTAGGGAAGTTGATAAATAGGTACAAGATGTGAGTGAGAATGTGGGAGCTCCTTCAAATTTACGTAGGAAAAGGAGGTCACCTGAGAGGTACACTGGCTACATGGCTCTAATGATTGAGCTTGTAGAGACTGATTGATCCTATTGTGAGGAAGCAGTAGAGAAACCTGTTTGGGTTGATACAATGGTGGAAGAATAAAAATCCATCATGAATAACAGTGTTTGGGAAGTGGTCCCAAGATCGGAAGATAAATTAGTTGTGGGTTCAAGATGGATCTTCAAGGTTAAGAATGCATCAGACAGAAGAATAGAGAAGTATAAGGCATATTTGTGGCCAAAGTATTCTCTCAAGTTGATGGAATTGACTATGAGGAAACTTATTCTCCTGTAGCAAGGTATTCATCCATCAGATCAATTCTTGCACTGGTTGTGCAGATGGGGTGGAATATCCAACAAATGGATGTAATAACATAATTTATCATTAGTTTTATTGAGGAGTAAGTGTAAATTTGGAAACTAGAATTTTTTAAGACATTTGATCGGGAGTCTCATGTGTGCAGACTCAGGTGAACATTGCATGGTCTCAAACAAGCACCCTGAGCTTGGTACACCAAGATCGACAATTATCTCACTAGTTTGGGCTTCAACAAAAGTGAAGTGGATGTGAACCTGTATCATATTTTGGTACAAGTTTACTTTCTTATCATTGTTTTATAATTTCATGATATAATATTAACATGTGATGAGCAGTTTATAAGCTCTTGCAGGGAGGATATTGCAAGGGAATTTGAGATGAAATACATGGGTCTCATCCACTACTTCCTCAAGCTAGAATTATGGCAAGGCGATGGGGAATTATTTGTCTCTCAAGGAAAATATGCTACTGGCATACTGCAAAGATTTTGCATGCATATTTTTATTCATGGAAGAAAAATCCATGAAGCAATCAATTTATCTTAGGAATTTATATCCACACTAGGAAGTAAAGAGAAGTCACTCTCAAGGTGGATCTCTCAAAGTTCCTTGATAAGGTAAAATAGTTGTTTCTCCAAATATTTCTCATATAGTTAGGATTCTCACACTAATTTGTCTCCTAGATCACAAATTACATCAACACCACCTCATTTTCCCTCATCAATGGCTCAAAATATCAATTCTTCAAAGTTGAGAAAAGAGTTCGGTGAGGATGTCTTCTCTCCCTCATTCTATTCCTTCTAGTTGTAAAAGCCATAAAAAAATTAATACACTCCACTATTGAATATAGGAATTTAAAATTTATTTCATTTGGTGTGTCCTTCTCCATCTCCCAGATACTTTTTGTAGATGACATTCTAATTTGTTGTGATGGATATATTCAAAATTTACATTGTCTGAAAGAGATTCTTAATATTTCTTTCAAAGAAGGTGGAATAAATATCAATAAGGATAAGTCATCTCTCTTTTACTAGGGTATTCCATATCTAGAAAAGAATATCTTCTCTCAAATTTTGGATGTTCATGCTTCAGATTTGGGAAATGGTACAGTGAAATACTTGGGTTTTATCCTAAAAGAAAATGGTAATTTTAAAAATTATTATAACTAGCTCATTGCAAAGATTGAAAATAGTATTTTCTTGGTGTAATATCTAACTCTTTAGAGTGAGTAGGTTAGTATTGGTCAAGGAATTTATGGAAGCATTATGATATATTGGATGTAACAACATCGGGTTAAAACTTGACATGTAATAAAGTTAATAGAGGCAACATATTAACCATGGTTAGGGGACATGTATTCCAAGATGAATGTTGGGAAACCAAATAGTGATGGGGATCATTTGTGATTAATTAATGGCTATGGAAATTGGAAAAGGAAATGGAAAAGGATTTGGAAAGGCAAAGTGACATTTATTGGCATTTTATTTATGAAAATAATGGAAAATAGGAGAAAATGAGAGGAAAGGTCACAAGTTGCATGTGAGGAGTAAAATGAAGGAAAATAATGGAAATTGAAGAAAAATAGAGGCCTCATTAATAAAAAGGCTTCTAAGAATCAGATTGTAACCTTTTGTCAGTTCTGTTTTGGAGCTCTCATTCTATTCTCTCTCTCTCTCATACTCTTGGAAACTTAGAGTTTTCTTGGATAAATCTTGTAGGACTATCGCATACTTGGGATTTGGAGCAAGAAGGTGAAGGAAAAACAGGAAAGCGCAAGAGGACATTGGGGTCAACAACTAGAGTGGGTTTTTCTTGCAAGTATCAAGTTGCATGTATGATCTACTTGCTAGTTTTTGCATACATGGTACATGCATGTGGTTATTTGGTTATGAAATGTCATTAGCATGGAGGATTTCCTAGATTGATAATTATTTTTCCTAGCCTTTCCATTTCCTAGATAGTCGTGGTGTTGTGGGTTTACCTTTATTTTGTGATTGGTGCTCATTTTCCTTATGGTTGTGGGTTGAGTTACTAGTTCCTGGAAGCCTTGGTTGGACAAACACTCTGGAAGCTTTGTGATAGCTTGGGTTGAGTTACTACTCCTAGAAGCCTTGGTTGGAAAAACACTATGGTAGCCCTTGGTGGGTTGAGTTACTAGTCCTGGAAGACTTGGTTGAAAAAACACTCTAGAAGCCCGACAACAACCATGGTTTGAATTACTAGTCTTGGAAGCCATGGTTGGAATAAATGCTCTAGAGCCCTAGACATCTTGGGTAGAGACTGATTTGGTGATTGTTAGTTATGTTCGATCGTGAGGTGGAATAATTGGTTGAGGTTTGAGGTAGTTTGGCCTATGGAATCCCTACTTTGGTTTTTTTAGTTTATTCCATGAGATCCCATATTCATGCTCGAAATATGGCAAGGGGTGATTGGCTAAAAGAAATATTTGGCTCATCCCAATCTATAGTCGGATGGTTCTTGGAAGTCCCTGACTTGATTGGATTATGCATTCATTAATAAGATCTCCTTCTCATTTTATATTTCGTGCATAAATGTACTTGTTCATATATGGTTTTTATGGTTGTTATATCCTTGTTATTTTTGTTGGTTATATGCTAGGTATGAGTATAATTTATGATAGACTTGATGTATGGATCTTATCATGTTTTGATAAGAAAATGGATGAACAATGAATATGTGACCTAATATATGATAATTCATGTATTTTATAAGGAACCAATGCTTCTTTACAAATCTTAGATAAGTATGAGACCCCTAAGCTTAGATTTTTTGTTATAACCTGTAGATTATATATTTGTGTTATGTTTGACAAAAATCCTGTCATGGCTAATAGGTGTTCGTTCAAGTCCTTGATCAAATGTTTGCATTAGCAACTTGATTTCATGGTTATGTATCATTTCTGAAAATTTCATGAAGTTTTGGGCAGTGACCTAAGACCTAGCCCTGAAAAAGTGGCTCAAAATCAGGGGCCGTTGGCTCAGAACTGTCTGAAAAATTCCACAGTCATTGGCATGCCTTGTCATGGGAGCATATGAGGGTACAAATCAGTAAAATGACTCAAAGGCCTCAGTCACATGCATGGTTTTTCATGGGAACATATGAGGGTACAAATCAATAAAATGGCAAGTTGTCTTAGGGGTTAAGTACCTGGAAGGGTTGGTTACCTCTTGAAGGTTCTGTAGCTCTTGAGGAAGATTAGAATGGTTTTGTTTTGTCATTTCCACTTCCTTATCTGTATATGGGAATTTGAATCACATCATATTAGCCTCTTGTCACATGTTTACCCTAGTATACCGGTTAGCTTGGGTAAATGTGGGAGGAAGGTGGTTACAGGGTGGTATCAGAGCATGGTTCCATTCTCCTTGGGTGATGTCTAGTTTCCATTCTCCTTGGATGAATGTTTTTTCATATGTACATGTTGATTGCATATGTTCCCTTATGCTTGTGGTATATGTGCTTATTTTGTATGCATGGCGGCGGTCATGGTTGTCATTGTGATGTCATGCAGAAGTGATGGTGTTGTTGTTGGAATGTGTTCGTCATGAATGCTTATCGGTGATTGTATGTATTTTGTATGCATGTGTGTCATACATATGTTGTTATGCATGCATTGTGTCTAGTTGGTTTTGTAGTTGTGGCATCATGCATGGTAACTAGATGGTGATTGAAATGATGTTTATATATTGTTATGATTATGACTATACATGTGATGTGCTAATCTGGTTTATCTTGCAAATGAGATATCATCCCTTTAACTATACTGAGGTACACTGGTTTTTTTATGATTTGGTTTCGCTGACATGATATTTCTTGTAGAAAGAGAAGAACAAATATGACTAGAAATACGGTAGACTACAATTCACGAGATTATCCCTATATATCAGATGAGAAACTTGGTGATGAGTACTCCCCTCACATAGCAGACACTTTAAGAAGTTTGAAGGAAAAAATAAGGAGTTTCAAAGAAGATAATGACCGAATCATTCAATCACAAGAGAGACTTTCTAGGGAATAGGGGAAGCAAGAATAAATTAATGCAATTATTATTCATATATTTTCAAATTTGCACAGACAGGAATCGCTTAAAATCACTCATGGGTAGGAGGATAGGACTAATGGGGAATATGAAATTCGGTCTCATGGTGGGCACAAGTCAAATAGGGATGACACGATAAGAGACGACAGGTTCATGGATACACCAAACCAGAGAGGTGATGGACACATATTCTATTCTAGTTCTATTTCTGACAGGTATCATGATCATCATCGTTATCATCCTTACAGGAGGAACGATAGGGCATTTGGGGAATTTTGAGGTCTAAAATGGGCCTCCTAAGGAAATAATAAAACAATAGCTTAACCAATAAAATAATATTTATGAATTTGCAATTCACTTTTTGCACCACAATCCATGTAACCATAGTTAAATTCAATTCAAAATTTGTACCAAAATAAAATTAATAAAAAAATTTGTATTGATGTAACTATAAATAAGAATGAGTTTTTCAAGAAAAATTCATTATCATTGAACAACTAATGCATTTGTCCTTTGTACTTAAATAACTTAAAATAAAATATAAATATAAATTCTTAATTATATTATATGTTTTTAATTAAAATTTACTTGTATAATAACATGTAATTAATATACTCTATAAAAATAATATAATATAATATAATAAATGTATAGGGATATGCATTGTTTCTTTCAAGAAATATGAAATGACAATAATATTGTTTTATTCAAAAAGTGTGAAATGACATTTATTATGAGTACTTTACTTTATGACTTTAAAAGTACTTAGAGCACTACCATATTTAACCATGAGTTTTTATTAACCATTGAGAATGTGACAAGTAAGTACCTTTAACTCAAGCAATGCCACCTCAACCATTAGGGATGATGTCATCCCCTAAAATGTGATTGGTTCTCATAAAGTGAATTTTGATTGTACAATTTCCTTAGGAGGCCCATTTTAGACCTCCAAATTCCCCTAATGGGATATTTGTCGGATGAATTTGAGAAATAAAAGCCACCTATGTTTGATGGATAAATGAAGAATTCATGGGATGCAGAAGCTTGGTTTCTTGGAATGAATAAGTTCTTCAGATTGCATACTTACTCAGAGAACGTGAAGGCCATAATAACTAAATCAATTCTTAAAGGTAAAGCAG
Organism: Pinus albicaulis; assembly: GCA_034641835.2. Lineage (NCBI taxonomy): Eukaryota > Viridiplantae > Streptophyta > Pinopsida > Pinales > Pinaceae > Pinus > Pinus albicaulis. The sequence goes on from CM076570.1 coordinate 1,063,780,699, forward strand.
ACATTTGGTGGGAATATGTAAAGAATGTCAGTGTTATTCACTAAGAGGAGTTGAATTGGAGTGAGTTCGAGAGAAATTTTAGGAAGAAGCATCTATTAGAGAGATACTATGATGATAGGGAAAAGGAACTCTGTGAGCGAAAGATTGGATCTATGAACGATGAGGAGTACGCTAGTAGATTCTTGGATTTATTAAGGTATGTGCCTTATCTGAAGGAGGAGAAAGCAAAGATTCAGGGATTCATCAATGGGTTTCCAGTAGCATTCAAAGAAAGGATTGAGTTTGACAAGTCTAGATCATTGGAGGAATACATATGGAAGCTAAAGCATTGTTATGATAAATCAAAGCGCATATATGAGACTAAGTAGGATTGGAGTGGTAATGAAAAAGATAAAGTAAAATGGGATAAGAGGCTAACAAGGCCTCAGGAAACAGGTAACAAAGAGAATGCAATGCCACCTAAGAAATTCATTGCATCTGACAGAGGACAGGGATTTTAGTTTGAGGAGCAGAAAAAGGGTGCAGAATGGAAGCCTTTACAGTGTTGTATATGTGGTAAATACCGTTGTAGGATATGTTTTCTGTGGTATTAGGGTGGCAGACCGCAGATTTATAGTGATCAAGAGGCACAAACAGTGGGGGATGTTGGACAGAGTATTCCTTAAACTTATGTAGTGTTGGATAACAAACAGGCTTATCATCAAGAATCTATTGTTGAGATGGATGGTAAGATTTTCGATCAAGTTGTTTCTATTTTTATTGACCATGGATTTAATTATAGTTATGTTAGTCTTGACTTGGTGGATATGTGAGGTTTGAATAAAGAAGTGCATGCAGAGTAATGGTTAGTGCAGTTGGCTGCAAGTAAAACGAAGCTATTTCATCATTGGTAATATCTTGTAAATTTGAACTGAATGGTATGCCTACATCAACGCATTTGAATATACTGCCATTGGGATAATATATTATGATTTTGGGTATGGATTGGCTATATTTTCATAGGACCAAGGTGGATTGTTATGAAAATAGTATTGAGTGTTTGGATGACAATGGGGAACAAATAATCTTACATGGTAAGAAGAAGGAAACATCAATTAGAATGGTTATATCTATGGAGTTGAAGCGTAGTCATGGGAAAGGGGGGTATCATGGTGGTAGCACACTAGAGTTAGTGAAATTTAAATTGCAGTTGAAGGAAATTCTTGAAAAATGATACATTAGGCCAAGTGTGTTGCCGTGGGGTGCACCTGTATTGTTTGTGAATAAAAAGAATGGTACTCTCAGACTATGTAATGATTACAGGTAGTTGAATAAGGTGAAAATAAATAACATGTATATGTTGGCGAGGATTTATGAATTGTTTGATTAGTTGAAGGGAGCAACAGTGTTCTCGAATATTGATTTGAGATTAGGTTACCATTATGTACGCATCAAAGAAGAGGATATTCAAAAGACAACTTTCAGGACTAGGTATGCCCATTATGAGTTTGTTTTAGTTCCTTTCGGTTTGACTAATGCTCCAACTAATTTTATGTGCTTGATGAATAATGTATTTCGTCCTTATCTAGACAATTTTGTTATTGTATTCATTAATGATATTTTGGTTATTATAAGAATGAGGAAGAGCATGTCGAACACTTAGTAGCAGTGTTGAGATTTCTAAGAGAGCATCAATTTTATGTAAATCTTAGCAAATGTAATTTATTTCAGACATAAGTACATTAATTGGGGCATGTGTTCTCCAAGGAAGACATAGCAGTGGACCTAAAAAAGATAAAACCTATCATGGAGTGGGAAACTCCCAGGAATGTAGATGAGATAAGATAATTTATGGGGTTAGCAGGTTATTATATAGATTTATCAAGAAATTCTCAAAGGTCTCTTATTCTATTACATTGTTTCAAATGAAAGGTAAGAAATTTTAATGAAAAGAGGAATGTGCAGTCAGTTTTGAGCATTTGAAGAATTTGTTGAAAAATTATATAGTTTTAAAGATTGCATATTTGGATAAATATTTTGTAGTGTACATAGATTCTTGCAAAAAATGACTTGGTGGATTCCTTATGCACGAATTATAGGTGGTATGCTATGAGTCAAGCAAACTAAATGAGCATGAGAATAATTATGTCACACATGATCTTGAGTTAGCAGCGATTGTTCATGCATTGAAGATGTGAAAGAACTATATTCTTGGTAGGAGGTTTATATTGATGAGTGATCACAGTGGATTGAGATTCTATTTAATCAACCAAATCTGAATTTCAGAGAAGCTAGATGGTTGGCCATAATCAATTATTTCGACTTGCGATCAGGCGCATTAAATGTAAAGAGAACAGGGCTACATATGCTCTTAGTAGGCATATAAAAGTAAATCACATAGTATCTATGAGTTCTTATGGGACATATCTACAATATTGGATCCTACATGCTAGTTAACAGGATGACAGGTATAGGGAGCTTATGCACAAGCTACAACATGGTATAGGTGATTAGGATGTGGAATATCGTCTCACAAAAGATGGTTTGGTAATATTTATGGATAAGATATATGTGCCAAACAAGAGTGAGATCAAGAAGCTTATCTTGAAGGAATTTCATGCTAAGCCATATTCAACTCACCCAAGGTATCAGAAAACATTGACACCTTAGAATAAATTTTAATATTAGGTGAATATGAAGAAGGAAGTGGCAGAGTCTATGGCTAGATGTTTGGATTTTCAATAGGTAAAAGCAGAGTGTAAGCATCTAGGTGGATTATTATAGACTATTTTGATTCCAGAGTGGAAATGGGAGGTCATTTCCATGGATTTCATTATAGGTTTTCCGAGGACATCTAGAAAAGATGATTCTATTATGGTTGTAGTGTACAGTTTGACAAAGGTAGCACACTTCATTCCATTGAATTCTATGTATTCAGCTAGTGACGTGGCAAATGTATTCATCAGAGATGTGGTGAGGCTACATTGTGTTGTGAAGAATATTATGCCAGACATGGATGCTAAGTTCTCTTCTAGGTTATGGAAAGAGTTATTTGTAGGGTATAGAGTTGGACTTCGACACATCTTATCATCTGCAGAAAAATGGACAGATAAAGAGGGTCAACAAGATTTTGGAGGACATGTTGAGAATGTATGTGACGCATCAACAATGGAAGTGGGAAGATTATCTACCTCTGGTTGAGTTTGCTTACAACAACAGGTACCAGGAGTCTTTGAGGATGAGTTTGTTCGAGGCACTCTACAAGTGGTGTTGTAATACTCATATCAGTTGAAGTGATCTGGTTAACAAGGTATTTATTATATTGGACATGTTGGTATAGATCTAACATAAATTCCAGTTATCAAGAAAAAATTAAAAGTAGCATAGGATATTCTTAAAATTTATGCATATCAACACAAGTTGCTTATAGGTTGGGGAACATGTGTATTTGTGCATCAATCCCAAGAAGATCTCCTTGAGTATTGGGTCATGTGAGAAGCTAGCACATCGGTATTTTGGGACTTTCAAGATCCTTGAGAGGATTGGACCAGTGGCCTATCAACTTGCACTGCCTCTGACAGTGAAATTCCATGATGTTTTCCATGTTTCATTGCTTAAGAAGTGTGTTAAACATGTTGATCATGTGATTGAATGGTCTGTATTATAGGTGGATCTAGAAGGAGAATTCCAACTGGAACCTCAATGCTTTTTGTAGAGAAAGATTCTCCTGCTTCGGAGCACAAAAATTGAGCAGGTTAAAGTGAAATGGAAGCAATTTGGGCCTGATGAAGCTACATGGAAGATGGTTGATTAGATACAGTCTATGTATCCTTCTCTTTTCACTGGTTGAGCAAAATGTTTTGGCATATGTTTTGGTACATGTGTATATATGTATATGGATGTAAATACCGCCACGAGATGTGTTATAAAGATATAATAAGCAGTATGGGTGTCATTTTTTTATGTTTTTCATGTTGGGTTGTTTTCAGTAGGTTGTTCATTGTAAATACTACATTGATCTACATTAGAAAGCTCCACAAGTTGTATGTTTTAGGTTTTTAGCATTTTTTGTTGGTTGTAGGTGTCATTGAACATCGAGGATGGTGTTAAAAATTCATGTAATAAAATTAATAAAGGAAAAATAATAACCATCGGAATGGGACATGTATTCCAAGCTAAATGTTGGGTAAAAACATAGTGATGGGGATCACTTGTGATCAATTAATGGCTATGGAAATTGGAAAAGGAAATGACAAATGCTTTGGAAAGGAAAAGTGGCATTTATTGGCATTTTATTTCTGAAAATAATGGAAAATAGGAGAAAAAGAAGGTGAAAGATCACAAGCTGCATGTGAGGAGGAAAATGAAGGAAAATAATGGAAATTGAAGAAAAATAGAGGCCTTTTTAATAAAAATCCTTCTACGGATTAGTTTGTAACCTTTTTTCAGTTAAGTTTTGGAGCTTTCATTCTATCCTCTCTCTCTCTCTCTCTCATACTCTTGGACATTTAGAGCTTTCTTGGAGCACTATTGGAGGAGTGTTGCATACTTTGATTTAGAGCAAGAAAGCTCAGAAGACATCTGGATCAGCAGCCACATCGGGTTTTTCTTGCAGGTACCAAGTTACATGTATGATTTGATTGATATTTTTGAAATTAATGGTACATGCATGTGTTATTTAGTTATAACTTATCATTGGAATGGAGGATTGCCTAGATTGAAAATGGTTTTTTCTAGCCTCGCCATTTCCTTGATAGTCATGGTATTGTGGGTTTAAATTTTTTTATTTATTTTTCTGATTGGTGCTCATGTTCCTATGGCTATGGGTTGAGTTACTAGTTACTGGAAGCCTTTGTTGAACAAACGCTCTTGAAGCCCTATGAGAGCTTGCATTGAGTTACTAGTCCTGGAAGGCTTGGTTGGACAAACACTCTGGAATCCCTTGGTGGGTTGAGTTACTAGTCCTTAAAGCCTTGGTTATACAAACTCTCTTGAAGCTTGACAATAATTGTGGGTTGAGTTACTAGTCCTGGAAGCCCTGGTTGGAAAAAATACTCTAGAGCCATGGATAACTTGGGTAGATACTGATCTGGTGATGGTTAGTGATGTATGACCGTGAGGTAGAATCATTGCTTGATTGTTGAGGCTGTTTGGCCTCTAGAAGCCCTGATCTGATTTTTTTGTTCATTCTATGATATCCCACATTCATGCTCATAATATGGCATGGGGGTGATTGGGTGAAAGAAATATTTGGTTTAGCCCAATCTATGGTCAGGTGTTTCATGGAAGTACTTGACTTGGTTAGCTTATGCAATCATTAATAAGAGCTCATTCTCCTTTGGTATTTCATGTGTAAATGTACTTGTTCATATATGGGTTCTATGGTTGTTATATCCTTGTTATTTTTGTTGGTTATATGCTAGTGATGAGTATGATTTATGATAGACTTGATGTATGTCTCTTATCGTGTGTTGATTATCAAATGAATTAACAATGAATATATGACATAATAGATTATATGCATCTATTGTGATAAGGGATCAACGATTCTTTAAGATTCTAATATAAGTATGAGATTCATATGCTTAGATCTATTGCTATGACCTGTAGATTACATATTTGTGATATGTTTGACGAAATTCATGTCATGGCTAGTAGGGGTCCAGTCAATTCCTTGATCAAATGTTTTCATTAGTAGTTTTATTTCATGGTTATGTATCGTTTCTGAAAATTTCATGAACTTCTGGGGAGTGGCCTAAGATCTAGTCTTTAAAATGTAGCTCATAATCTGGGGTCTTTGGCTCAGAATTGTCTAAAAAATTCCATAGTCGTTGGAATGCCTTGTTGTGGGAGTGACTGGAAGGCCTCAGTCGCATGCATGTCTTGTTATGGGAGCGATTGAGGGTCCAGATTAGTAAAATGACAAGTTGTCTCTGGTGTTAAGCACCTCGAAGAGTTGCTTACCTCCTGAAAAGTCTGCAGCTCCTAAGGAAGGTCATAATGGTTTTTTTTGTCAGTTCTACTTCTTTAAATATAAATGGGAAGCTAGATCACATTATAGTAGCCTCTCATTACATGTTTACCCCAGTGAACTAGTTAGCTTGGGTAAATGTGGGAGGAGGGTGGTTATATTGGATCACTCTGGCCTAGATACCAAAGGGAATTCTAAACAAAATCAGACAAACCTCTCACAAGTTCCTCTAGTTGGGCTCTACTAAAACAAAGTCTCTCATTTTGGCATCCAAGAAATCAATAGCCATTCCTAAAGTGTTAGGATGTTGGGAGAAAAAAAAAAATATTTCACTTCTCTAAAGCCATAGTTGAAACAAATATTTGGAGCCTCATTCAAGGTTCAGGTCTCCAATCCTATGTTCTACAAGCCAAATACTTCACCCACAAGTCTTTGATACACTAGATTCTAAATCCTAAAAAAAATTATAAAAAATAGATCTACGGTTTGGAAGGTTGTCCTAAATTCCTTTCCCATCATAGTAATTGACTATTTGGGAAAGTGGGAAATGCTAGTAATGTCCTCATCAGTAAGGACCCTTGGGTTGGATGTGGTCAAAATCAAAATTTTCCACCTCCATTAATTCTTCACATGAACATAATGGGTATTTTATTTCTCAACCACATATGGCTTAGTGTCCCCTTTCAGATACAATGAGGATGGATGACTTGACAAGAATTATAAATTAGAGAAGGTATGGAACCTACTTGGGCCTCCTAAACATTTACCATTTAAATTTCCTTCATCTTACTCTTATATTGGGACACTTAAATTATCTAGTTACAAAATGTTTCAAGTGGATACAACCCGAGAATTACATATCAATTATCATTTTTGGATATCCATGTAGATCCCCTCCTTAGTGGGGAAGGAAATTATGTAAGCTTAAGTTCCCGGTGAAGGTGGAGCTATTTATATGGCTACTTCTAAGAAATAAGGCCCCCACCTAGGACTATCTCCAATAAAGGAACATTATCAAGCCTAAGAGGTGAAATATATGTAAAAAAATGAAGAATCCAATCACCATTTATTTATGGATTTCCCTTTCTCAAGTTAAATATGGTAAAAAATAAATAGGTGTATTAGACTATCCACAAATTTAGATATATCCTCGAATGAGGATTCCCTTATATCTTGGATCTCAAATCCCATCTCTAAAGGTTTCATAACCCTTCCGCTATTGATTACTTGGGGTGTTTGGCATGTTGGAAACCAATCACATTTTTTATGGCATATTTACTTCTCCCTCTCATTATGTTATTCAGTTTTCTCCATTATTTAGATCTTCCCATAGGATAGGTTTTCCATCCCAAACTCACCTTGTGTATCCTAATAAATCCTTAAATACTCTCCTTGGACCTTCTTCAATGGTGTTTCTCAAGGTCACCTGTAATTAGGAGAGTTGTGTGAATTATCTTTTTCTTTGACAATGTTAACATCTCCTTCTTAGCTAGTTTGGGGCCTCCCACCAAAACTCTTAGTGAGCTAATGGATATTAAACTCACCTTAATATTACCATAAATAAAGGAATCACAAAACTACATATTTATGGGAACTCTCTTCCCACAATAAATTGGATGATTAGATCCCCCCCCCCCCCCCCTTGCAAAATTACACCTTTCAGTTGGTATTTTAGGAAACCAACAAATTAGCATGTCTTTTCTCACATATTTATTTCTCCCATGTCTTGAGGGAGTATAATTTAGAGGCTATGAAGCTCTCCAAATTTGACATGGAAATGGATCAAGGATTGTGGAAAATATGAGAAAATACCCAAGTTGGAAGCCCAAACATTCTTCTCATATGTTGGCTCCAAGTATGATTAGCCTCTCCTTATATATGATAATATATTTTTGAAAATTATTTGCATTTTTCGTTTGACTCCATTGAAGGACCTTTGGATGGACTCTTTTCCATTATTCTAGCTACAACCAAACCACTTAGAAGGTGTATTTGTGAATCATTTATGTGAAAATTTCGAAGTTTTCTACTAAAAGTATAAATTCCTATTTTGAACATTATATGATATTTTTGTGATATTGAAGTCCCCCTTCTAGGGAATCTCTCTAAATTTTCTCTAAACCTTATGATTTTTCATCAGGGATTTGTGCTGCATAGCCATAGGAAATCCACAAGCACCTATAACTCTAATTTTCTTTCCATAATAAAGTTACTAGCTTTTTCCTTAGAAAAAAAATAACCATGGTAAAAAATAGTAAACATGCTTAGTAATAGTTAATTATGTATAACCATGGTAAAACATCGTAAACATTCTTAGTAATAGTTAATTATGTATAACCATGGTTTACCAAATTCAATCATATTTGACCAAACTCAACTATGTTTTACCATAATTGACTATGGTCCATCATACTAAGCCATAGTAAACAAAGGCCAAAAAAAGACAGTCATTGGTTAACATAAGTTAGTCGTGATAAACATCACAATATTAAATAACCCTTAAGGAATGTCACAATATAACATAACCCTTAAGAAAAAATTGTGTTATGACATAGCCATTGAGGAACATAGAAAATCAACCAAGGAGATTGTTGTAATTCTACATAACAATTGAGGAACATCACAATGTGAAATAACCATTGAGGAACATAAAAATTCCATATAAGTTGAGTATGATGAATATCACAATGCATCATGGCCATTGAGGAACATCATGCACTTAATAAAAAATCTTAAGGAATGTTGTAAGGTAAGATACCCTTTGTTGAAAATCATAATGTGTCGTAGCTGCAAGTTCCAAGGAAATTTTAAGGATGGAAAATTATATTGAAGTTTAAAAACATTGGCGAATCTCATTATTCCCTAATGTGTAAACTATAATTTTTTTATTAGTGTATTTGTAAAGTTATTCAAATTTATAATGATTTTTATATATACTCTCTATATAAAGTTGGCGATTTTTAAGGTAAAATAATTTTATATTGTAAAATTTGGGCTAATAATTTTTATAAAAAATGGAAATTGGCCAATTTACTTTTTGGAAAAATCATGGAAAATTAGCCCACTTGCAAATATTAACCCCTAAAATTTTCCATGGCTACAACATGGCTAACCATGGTTAAAGATAACCAACGTAATCAACCATAGTCAACCAAATTCATTCGTAGTGAACCTTTGCTAGTTAAAGTAAACCACGATTGACATAAGTAATCCATTATAAACATTACAATATGAAATAACTATTGAGGAATGTCACAATATAACCGAATCTTAGAGGAACATCACATTATGATATATACCATTCTTGAACATAAAAATTCAACATAATTCAATCAAGATGAATGCCACAAAGATCCCTAATCATTAAGGAACATCAAAATCCATCATATTCTTTCATGAACGTTGAAAATGAACATAACCCTTTAAAAACATTGTGAGTCAACATAAGCCTACTAGTATGAACCTGGCAATGTGATATAATCATTAAGATAGATCACAAATATGAAAAAACTCTTGATGAATGTTGTAATGCAACATAACATTAAGGAACATACAAATTCTATATAGTCCAACCAAAATAAATATGCATCATGACCATTAACGAACAACCCTTAAGAAATGTTGCAAGGTGACATAATTGCTAATTAACATCACATGTATGACATGATTATTGATGAATATAAAAATTCAAAGTCAACCATGGTAAACATCGTAATGTGACATTACCATAGTAAACCATGGTTAAACATAATAAACTTGGCCAACGATACTCAACCATGGTCAACCAAAGTAAATCATAATCAACTTAAATAAACCATAGTCAACCATAGTTAAACATGGCCAAACGTAATAAACCATTTAGTCAATCATAGTGAACCATGTCCAACCAAAGTCAACCATGGTGTTCCAAAGTCAAGCATGGAAAACCAAAGGCAACTTGTTGGATAAAGTAGTTCCTACTTGTCTCAGTTGTGATTCTTTCTATCTAGAGGAGTTTGTTCCTATTATGTTTCCTAGTTTGGTGTGTGGTTGAGATATTCTTGAGCAATCAATAGATTGCGTGTCCAAAATAGTTTCTCTATCTTGAGACAACACTTCTTGTATATATGTAATATCATAATTGATCAATGATGAAGATAGATTTCTTTATGGAACTTTAGCACAACTATATTTAAACATGGTCAATGGTAGTAAACCATGGTCAACTAAATTTAACCATGGGAAATCATGATTAACTATGCTCAACTATAAATAATTTTTCTCAACCATAATAAAATTACATAAATTGCATCCTCTCCTATATGGGTGCTCACAAAATATTTTATTTTGTGATTGCTTCTAAAGCTTTATATTGTCATTTTTAACACTTTAAAATTTCTCAAAAAAAACTAGATTCAATGGCTATAACTTTTTTATTATCAGTAATGCATATATAACAAATCTACAAATCTATTATTATAAAAATAAAAAATTTCAACATATCTATTTAATTATGTAAGTGTTTATTAAATTTTAATATTTTAAATAATTTGGAAAATAATATTTTATTTAAATATTTCTCTTAAAGTGTTTATCAAATTTATCATTGTCAATTAAAATATAATTAAAAATTCATTTCTTTAATAATAAAAAATTAAATAAATATATATCTTTTCAAATTAAATTAAATAAGCTTAATAATTAAAAATGTGTGCTTTCTCTTTTAAAAAAATCATATTAGCATAACTAATACCATCACTAAAACCTCATTAAAACATATGATATATGAGCAAGCTTAACAACATACAACACTAAAAATGTAGACTAGTGGCTATTCTCAATTAATCTAACTTCAAATTTTAAGAAATGCAATTTTAAATAGTTGACTTTTAAAAATCAATTTTATTTAAAGAAAAAAATTCATATAGATATGAGACTAACTAAATTATCTTATAATATATAATTTTAAGAAATGCAATTCGACTTTTAAAAATAAATTTTCTTCAAAGAAAAAACTTCATATAGATATGAGACTAGCTAAATTATCTTATGAATATATGATTACACAATGATAAAATTAAATTAAATGGAGACAACCTATGACAAACTCCCCACACATCATATAAGAAAATATACATACATGACACCTTATAAACATATAAACCATGAAATTTTTTTGTAAATAATATAATATTCCATATAATTCAAAATCGAACTGTAATTTTCTTTTTATACGATGTGAATTGGGTGTTTAAAATAGAAAGACCATATGTTAATATTCAAATAATTTGGTATTAATTTAGAATAGAGCAAGTTCGAACAACTCAATATTAATTTAAAATAAATAGAACATAGGTTGATATTTAAATAATTTAGTATTAATTTAGAATAGAGCAAGTTGGAAGATCTTGTTTAGGAGTTGTCTATTGATTCAACATAATAGCTGGGACTGTAGTTTTTTGTTGGAATTTGGTAAAAATTTTCAAAAAATCAGGTAGTTGGAGTGTTTGGATTGTATTTTTGATGGTGAAAATGGATTTAGCTCCATCGAAAACCCTTTGGGCACCCAAAATACTAAAGTTTAATGATTGTAACCCATATTTTCAAAAATATTTATTGAAATTTTTAATAATCTTATTGGAATTTTTGTGTTATTATGTGGGTTTTTTAGACTATGACTATTGTTTATGTTCATATTCAAATAATTCAGTATTAATATGAGGAGTTATCTACGGAGGCCGAGGAATTTCCTAGACGACCAAAAGTGGTATGGCCAAAAAAATTAGGAAATCTTGTAGTAGCAGTGTTTGAATCGTGTTTTTGATGGTGGAAATGGATTCATCACCATCAAAAACCTCTAAAACACCCAAAAGATTGAATGTTGATAAGTATAACTTGGATTTACAAAAACCCCTACCAGATTTTTTGAAAATCTTACTTGAATTTCCATAATTTTGAGGGAAAAAAAACAAGCTTATTATAAAATAGAGAAAGTTCAAAGCACTCCAGCTTGGTCAATCAAAGTGGGTATTGGCATCGTAGTCTTAATATAAAAGGAAGTGTATTTTTTTCAACGAAATGGGAGCTGATGGGACAGCTCCGGGACAACTCTCTCCGGCGACCCCCGCGGCTTTTCGAGTAGGAGGTGGACCCCACGCCCCTACCTCTGCCACCTCCCTTCCTTCACCACCTCCCCCTCCACTCCTCTAGTATGCACGCTTAAAATTTAAATTTTTAATAGTCATTCGCCTACGTTCATTCAACTCCATTGCAGAGCCCTCGTTCATTCAACTCCATTGCAGAGCCCTATTTGCTTCATTTGCTGGCGGAGTCCCGTGGAAGCTTTGCGCAACTTCGAATTTGGACCGATTATGGTATACAAGAGGCTAGTTCATGCAGCCTTTACCGAAGCAGGGGAATCTTCCAGGCTCTGTAAAAGGACCTATCCTTTTTCCATTTTCAAGATATAAAGCTGATTATGTATCAAAGTTCCCATTTTTTAACATGTTCATCCAAAACTGCCATAGTTTTGAAGCATTACTAACTTCACACAAGGAACTAAGGTATAACTCCTTCTCCACTGCATATAGGTCTGGATTAGTGTAAGGTTTGAAGGATGTATTAGGGAATGGTTGACCTGCATGTAATATATTGTTGCTCCTTTGGACCCTATTATTTACTCTACACCCTCTTGGTTCTGCACATGAATGAAATAAACATCAGTGGCATGCTTGCAAATAAGGATAAAGGAGGTAAATCTACATATCAACGAATTATTAACTAAACAAAAAAGTATTTGCAAGGACTACCATGGTTAGCAAAACTTCACTTGAGAGGAGAACATGTTGAATTCTTAGTTAAACTAAGAGGGGGAGGGGGGGTGAATTAGTTTAACACATACATGATCTTTTTATATTTTTCATCAGCTTATTTACAACTTACTTTTATAATCAATCTTAGTATATGAATACTCTTAATATGTTGCAGCAAAAATTAAATTAATGTGACATCAAGCTTATTATGAGAGCAGTAAACATTAAGCAGATTAGGTAAATCATCTCAGCACATAGGCAACACAGATAGAGATAGCAGATATAAGTGGAAACCCATAAAGGGAGAAAACCATATCTTATTGTTGTTGTGATGCAAAGGCAAGCTCCAACTCCCTCTCACCATTGTTTTTCTGCAGACACCAACCTTCAAGAGGCTCCAACCTCAATTCTGCAAGCTACAACTTGCAAGGAAGCTCCAACTCCCTTCAATTTTCTGCAGGCACCAACCTATAGGAGGCTCCAACCTCAGTCAGCTACAACTGACAGCTATCAAGCTTCAACTTGATAGGGAAGCTCCAACTTCCTCAAATAAATGTTTGTTGATTTACCTCAGATATCAGCCCTGTTCTGTAGCATCTCTTTCTGCTCCTCTCTTCCTTATCTGCTCTGCCTCAATCTTCTATACTTTGCATTCTCTATCTTTACTCTCTCTAACCTCTCTATGCATATCAAGATGATATTATTTATAGAGATTTTCTTATGATCATCTGTATTCCTCAGGAAATTTGAAATGAATAGCCATATCCCTTAGTCTTCTGTCTTCTCATTTCTTTTCTAGCTCACTCAAAAATATAACTGTAGGTACCAATTTAACATTACAGTGGGATATTTTTTCTCTTCCGTAGACTTGCCAATGCATCACAACAATATAAATAAATTAAAAACATTTACATTTAGTTACAATGAAAACTCCAGCTCACTCATTCAACCCCTTGGATTGCTGCGCATTTGTCTTTTCTTTGACTATGTTTGTCTTTTCTGTGACTGAGTTTGTCTTTTCTGTGACTGTGTTTGGCTTTTCTGTGACTGTGTTTGGCCCTTTCGGCTCTGATTGATTTCCTGCTTACTGTCGCAATGTAATTGCCATACATATGTAATTTCCCTTTTTATATATCACAATTTAACTCTCGGCATGATAAGAATTGTTTTTAACATATAGACTGTCGTATTATCAAATTTATGTAGCTTCCGATTGCGATCAAATGCCGATGCTATGAAACATTGTTTTGCCGGAACTCAAGCAATTATGAAACATAGTTCACAGACCCGTCGGGTCCGCATCTTCATCACAATCGCAACTTCTATTGTCATGCTCCGCTGCCACACATTTCTTCGATGCGATGTAACACTATTCATTTGGATGTGCCGATGTGGTGAATCGCTCCGATGCGATTAGGCTGGAATTCAAACACAATATGAAATTCATCATTTAAACTGTATCGGGTCTAGAAATCAATCGTAATCGCAACATTTTGTTTATATGTTCCGCTGCCAGATTTCTCCGATGCGATTGGGTGATGGTCCCACCATATTAGACCTTCATATCAATCGGATCAATGTTTCATTTATCAAGCTTTGGATAGCCCATATATTCCCTTTTTACCTCCTAATGAAACCTTATTATCAAATATATTAATATCTGAATTAACCCTCGACTTTGTTTTTAAACCTTAGGCATTTCAAAATGTATACATATGCATTAAACATATAATCAGCTCTAGGCCATTCTTATGCGTGCATTCCACTTTAATATATCAAATATTGCAATATATATATCAACCCTGATGCATATTATAATACATACACGTTCCGTGGAGCCCACTTGTTAATGCATTTCTTCAATCGATGGTTAATAACATATCGCGCAGCCAAAACTGATCCGACGGCAACCAACGAGTGTCGCATAGATTAAATGCACGAGTTTTAAACTTCAGACTCTGTGCAATGAACTGGGGCCCAACCGCTTATCGCACCATCCCTTGAGTTATCTTCCGTGCTAGTTGACGTGCGACTACCATTCGATGGACCCGCCTCCAGATCGGACGGCGTATGTCGATATCGTGCGGAGTCCACAGTCATCAGTTAACGCGCGATGTCACACGATAAGGGCGGTTTCTCCAAACCGCTTAAGGCTACGTGTCAGTCGATGGTTGTGATCACGCTAATTTCACGAAAACCACTGACCGCACAAAAGCGGTGCGATGAAAACCGTCGGGTGTTCCAAACCTTCGTTACTGTTCCTTCATGGTTCCGGTTACTCCCCACTCCAGGATCCGTTTCATTCTTTATAACTTCGATTTCGATTTTTTTCTACTGTGCCATGGCTATACTTACTCCATCGCTTCTGCCACCGAAGTTTCACCTTCTTCACCATCGCTCTTGTTTATGCAAGGTCCTTGCATGGTTCCGTTGAGATGTAACAATCCCCAGCTGTGTGCTTCACCTTTCAATGAATACTGAATGAAATTACATGGTAGAATGTGCAATATCCTCTTTCGAATGCTCTATAAACCGTGATCTCAAATTTTCACTTAAACCCCGATTCACTGCAAACCATTGTAGTGCCTTCTGCACTGCACTTCCACATATTATAACGCACGGGTTTATTACCATTTCGATTCATATTTTGTTGTATTCATTGTCTCTGCCTCTGCCTCTTCTGCTCGACCTCTGCCTCCACTACTCGACCATTTCATCTCTTCCTCTGCCTCCACTGCTTGACCGTTTTATTTATGCCTCTGTATTCACTGTCTCCACCTCTCTTTTTACTGTCCTGTCTCTGTTCTTCTTATGCTCCCTGTCTCCTTTGTGCTGCTTGATTCCTTGTCTCTATAAATGTACTCTCCCTCTATTCTTCTCTGATGTCTTCTCCTTTGCTTCTGCTTCCTCCTTTGCCTATCTCTGCCTCTACTGCCTCCTTTGCCATCAATTACAACATTTCCAACAGTCTCCCCCTTTGGCATTGATGGCAATACACTTTCTCTGTTTTCCTTTTAGGACCCTTTCTCCTGTTGCTTGCTCTTCCTCCCCCTTTGACATCAATGGCAAGGGGTTGCTCATTTTTTAGTGTGCTTTAAACTCTCGCCTATGACTTGTGTCATGCTTCCCTTGCTAGTTGATCTCCCCCTGGAATGATATTTTCGTTTCTGTTCTCCCCCTGAATCTGTGCTTTCTCTTCATATCAAAGAGTAGCATCTACAGATACTACCCCTAGTCTATCTCTCAAATATTCAAATGGTTCTCTAGCAAGAGGTTTGGTAAATATATCTGTTGTTTGTTCTTTTGTTGGTACATAATCCAGTTTTACTATCTTTTGAGCCACTTGTTCTCGGAGAAAATGATACTTGATTGGGATATGTTTAGTTTTTGAGTGAAACACAGTATTTTTAGATATACTTATAGCACTTGTATTATCACATTTGATTGAGATAGGTTCATCAATGCTTACCTTCATGTCATGGAGGGTTTTCTTCATCCACATGACTTGTGTACAACATGCTGCTGCTGCTATATATTCTTCTTCTGCTGTAGACAGAGAGATAGATGTTTGTTTCTTGCTTAACCATGCCACCAGAATTTTTCCTAGATAGAATGCACCTCCACTTGTGCTTTTCCTGTCATCCACACAGCTGGCCCAATCTGCATCTATGTATGCTGTCAAAGTGAAGCTTTTGCCTTTAGGATACCAAAGTCCATACTGTGTTGTTCCTTGTAGATATCTGAATATTCTTTTGACTGCAAGAAGATGATGTTGTTTAGGTGTTGCTTGATATCTAGCCACTAGTCCTACTGCTAGCATGATGTCTGGTCTTGATGCTGTCAGATACAACAAACTTCCTATAATGGATCTGTAGAGTTTTTGATCTATATCAGCAGATCCATCATTAGCACATAGCTTGCATCCCATGATCATGGGAGTTGACACAGGTTTGCAGTCCTCCATTTTGAACTTTTTCAACATTTCTTTTAAGTATTTTTCCTGTGAGATGAATGTACCTGTGTTCTTTTGCTGAATTTGAAGTCCTAAGTAGAAACTGAATTCTCCAATCATGGACATCTCAAACTCTGATTTCATCTCCTCAGAAAACCCTTTTGATAGTTCATCTATGTTGCTTCCAAACATAATGTCATCAACATATACTACAACAATTCGGAGTTCATTTTCATGGGCTTTTATGTATAGATTGCTATCTAATCCACCTCTCTTAAAGCCTTGTTTTTGCAAATACTTATCCAGTCTTGAGTACCAAGCACGAGGAGCCTGTTTCAGTCCATAAAGAGCCTTCTTCAATCTACACACATAGTTTTCTTTGTTTGTTAAAGAGAAACCTTCTGGTTGTTCCATGTAGACTTCTTCTTCTAGATCTCCATTCAGAAAAGCATATTTTACATCCATTTGATATACCTTGAAGTCTTGGTAGCATGCAAAGGCCAGAAACATTCTGATGGCCTCCATTCTGGCTACAGGAGAAAATGTTTCATCGTAATCAAGTCCTTCAATTTGTGAATATCCTTTGCAGACAAGTCTGGCTTTATTCCTAATTACCTGTCCTTCCTCATTCATTTTATTTTTGAATACCAATTTTGAGCCTATGACATTTTTCTCAGTGGGTCTAGGAACTAGTTCCCAGGTATTTTTCTTCTCAATTTGGTCCAATTCTTCATTCATATCATTCACCCAAGACTTGTCCTTGCTAGCTTCTTCAAACTCCTTTGGCTCTATTTGTGATAACATGGCTATATATACCTCTTCGGTCTGTTCAGTTAGCTGCCTTCTTGTCTGGACCCCTTTTCTCTTGTCTCCTATGATCTGATCTTCAGGATGGTTCTTCTGAATGTATCTAGAAGGGGCTTTAGAGCTCAGTTCAACATCTTTTGTTGTCTTGCTTGTTTTCTCATCATCTTGGTTTTATTCTTCATGGTTGTCTGATGGACTACTGCAGTATGTATCTCTTGTATGGTTTGGAAGTTCTTCATCAAATCTCACGTCAATGCTTTCTACTATTTTTCGAAGAGTCTTGTTGTAGCACCTGTACCCTTTACTTTTGGATGCATATCCTAGAAATATACCTTCATCTGCTCTTGCATCAAATTTCCCAAGATTTTCATCATTATTCTTTATATAAAATTTTCTTCCAAAGATTCTAAAGTGCTTGATTGAAGCTGGTTTACCATGCCATAGTTCATAGGGAGTCTTTCCATTGCTTGGCCTTAAATGGGCTTTGTTTAGAATGTGCACGGCTGTGTGTACTGCTTCTGCCCAGAAGGTTTGAGGAATATCACTCTCTTGCATCATGGCTCTGGCAATTTGTTGTACAGATCTGTTTTGTCTCTCTGCTACTCCATTCTGTTGAGGTGTCCCTGCAATAGTAAATTGTTGTTTTATACCTTGTTCATTGAATAGGTCTGCAAAATCATAATCTGTGAATTCACCTCCTCTGTCTGATCTAATGCATTTGAGCTTGCATCCGGTCTGATTTTCTGCTAAAGCTTTGAATATTTTGAATTTTTCCAGAGCTTCCAATTTATTCTTGAGAAATGAAACCCATGTCATTTTGGAGAAATCATCTATTATCAGCATGAAGTAGGATTCTCCACTTGGTGTTTTATTTCTTGCAGGTCCACACAGGTCCATGTGCATAAGCTGGAGTGGTCTTCTTGTTGATAACTCATCTTTGGCCTTAAAGGATGTGCGGGTCTGTCTGCCCAATTGACATGATTTGCATATGGTATTAGAAGGCCTTTTTATTTCTGGCATGTCTCTGACCGCTTTCTTCTTGCTCAGTTTGATGATGTGATCGAAGCTGAGATGTCCCAACCTTTTATTCCATAACCATGACTCCTCAAGTTTGCTAAGATGGCAAGCTTCATCTTCCTCTTTCACTATGTAAACATTACTCTCTGTTCAAACACCTTTGAGCAGAGTCTTACCTGTGGTGCTTGATCTGACTTCGCAATCTTGTGATCTAAAAAGAACTTCACAGCCTTTATCACACATTTGACTAACACTCAGCAAATTTTCTTTCAGCCCATCTACAAATAGTACATCTTGGGCCTTTCCTCTGCCATTGTCTAGGATGACTAAGCCTTTTCCTTTTATTTTTCCTGATTTATCATTGCCAAAAGTAACATTGCCAGATTTCTTTTCATCAAGAGTTATAAACTTGCTTCTATCTCCAGTCATGTGTTTTGAGCAGCCACTGTCCAAATACCACTGGATTTTTAGATCTTGAGCAATCAGAGCCAAATCACATTTATTCACCTTCTTTATCCACTGGAAGCATCCTTTTGTTTGGTATATTTTGTGAGATGATGAATTACATCTTCTAAGAGGACATTTGGATGGCATATGTCCAATTTTATTACATACACAGCATTTGATTATGATTTTTGCTGAATTGTGACTATGAGTAAAATTTCTTTGATTCATAAACCTCCTTGAGGTGTTGAGCATCAATCTGTGTCCATATTTTCTGCATTCAATGATTTTATGCCCAAATTCTTTACAATAAAAACAGTAACCATAGAAACAATCTACATACTTGATGTGAGGTTGTCTTCTCCATTTGTTTTCTTTAGGCAGTCTCTTCACTTTTTGTATCTTTTGCTGGTATGAATTACTCCTCCTTGTATAACAGTATGCAGCAATGTGTCCCAGCTTGTGGCAGACATAATAGGTAGCATTGTTCATAGGAGGGAAGAATCTCCTTTGATGGCTTCCAAATTTGACATACTCAGGGGTATATGAATTTTTTTCTATTGTCTGAGTATTTCTTTCATTCTTTGTTATTAGAGGACTCTTTTGGGTTCTGTCTCCCTTCTTACATATTTCTTCTTTTGTAGGAATTATTTGAGTTGCTTCATCATCTTTCTTTTCTTTTACAAAAATAATCTATGTGTTTTCTTTTTCTTTGCCTTTACTTGATTCTCCTTCATAGCCTATTCCAGTTTTTATCATAAGAGATCTTTGAGCATCCAGAATTTCGTTCAACTTACCAGAGCTTGTTGTTTGAGAAGAATTTATGGCCATTTTCTTTTGAGCATTTTCTAATTTCTTCATGAGACATACTACTTCTTCTTCCAACTTCTCTTGTTCCTGCGTTTTCTCCTTGATTTGCTTAAGTAACATGTCTTCTGTATTTTTGGCTTCTTCAAGCTTTATCTTTAGCTGCATGAGGACTTCTGAATTCTATTCTTCTCGTACATACTTGAGGAGAATGTCCTTTTGTTTTCTGCATTTCAGTTTGAGTCTATCAATCTCCTCCAGAGCACTTCTTAGCTCCCCCTCAAGGTCGACTTCACCTTCTTCTTCTTCATCTTCTAGCAGGAGTCCTTCAAGTTCTTCTATGGCCATCAATAAAAATTCAAAGGTTCCTTCTTCACTTGAGGGTTCATCTGAGTCTTCAGATGCACTGCTGTCTTGTTGAGCATAGAAGGATTTTCTACTAAATTTCTTTCCTTTCTGCCAGTATTTTGATGTATTTTTCCCTGATTCTTGAGCCTGATTCTTTACTTTCTTATGAGGACACTTAGCAACATAGTGTCCAACTCTTCCAAAGTTAAAACATTTGAAGGGAAGTTTACCTTTGTATTTACTTGAGCCTCTATCCAGTTTCTTGACAAATTTAGCCTCTTCTTCATCAGAGGAAGAACATGTATCTTCCTTTTCTTCTTTCTTCTTTTCTGTTTTAAAATCTGCCTCCCTCGTACTTGGTTTCTCCTGTGGGAGTCTCATCTCATAGGCTGTTAAATTCCCAAGTAACTGGTTCATAGTCAAGGTCTCCCAATCAGCTATTTATTCTATTACAGACACCTTGGGATTAAACTTGGATGGAAGAGATCTTAGAATCTTTTGCACAATTATACTTTCTGGCATGGTTTCTCCAAGAGCTTTCATATTGTTAACAATTTCTGCAACTCTTAAGAAGAAGCTGCCAACATCTTCATCATCATTCATTTTTAAATTTTCAAACTAGGCTCTATATACTTGAAGTTTGGCAGTCTTTACCTTTTTATCTCCCTCATGGATATTCTCTAGAGTGTCCCACATATCTTTGGCAGTCTTACTGTGCATTATTTTGATAAATTCAGCCTCACAGAGTCCACTTAAAATTGCATTCATGGCCTTAGCATTTGCTACAAATTCTTGTTTAGCTTCTCTTTCTAGGTCAGTTGCCTTTGGGGCATATCCAAATTCTACAGCAGCCCATACCTCTATTCCTAGAGACATTATGTATGCTCTCATTCTGATTTTCTAGAAGGCATAATTAGCACCAGTGAAGAAAGGGGCTTTATTGGTTGAGCTTCCTTCTTAAATATCCATCCTGGGGGGCTAGGATCTCCTTTCAATGGTTAAACTGGTACAGAAGGAACTTAGCTCTGATACCAATTGTTGAATTCTTAGTTAAACTGAGAGGGGGGGGGGTGAATCAGTTTAACACATACATGAGCTTTTTATATTTTTCATCAGCTTATTTACAGCTTACTTTTATAATCAATCTTAGTATATGAACAGTGTTAATATGTTGCAGCAAGAATTAAATTAATGTGACATCAAGCTTATTATGAGAGCAGTAAACATTAAGCAGATTAGGTAAATCATCTCAGCACACAGGCAACACAGATAGAGACAACAGATATAAGTGGAAACCCATAAAGGGAGAAAGCCATATCTTATTGTTTTTGTGATGCAAAGGCAAGCTCCAACTCCCTCTCACCATTGTTTTTCTGCAGGCACCAACCTTCAGGAGGCTCCAACCTCAATTCTGCAAGCTACAACTTGCAAGGAAGCTCTAACTCCCTTCAATTTTCTGCAGGCACCAACCTACAGGAGGCTCCAACCTCAGTCAGCTACAACTGACAGCTATCAAGCTTCAACTTGATAGGGAAGCTCCAACTTCCTCAATTTATCAAACGGAATGTTTGCTGATTTACCTCAGATATCAGCTCTGTTCTATAGCATTTCTTTATGCTCTTCTCTTCCTTATCTTCTCTACCTCAATCTTCTATACTTTGCATTCTCTATCTTTACTCTCTCTAACCTCCCTATGCATATCAAGATGATATTATTTATAGAGATTTTCTTATGACCGTCTGTATTGCTCAAGAAATTTGAAATGAATAGCCATATCCCTTAGTCTTCTGTCTACTCATTTCTTTTCTAGCTCAATCAAAAATATAACTATAGGTACCAATTTAACATTACAGTGGGATATTTGTTCTCTTTCGGAGACTTTCCAATGCATCACAACAATATAAATAAATTAAAAACATTTACATTCAATTACAATTAAAACTCCAGCTCACTCATTCAGCCTCTTGGCTTGCTGTGCATTTGTCTTTTCTTTGACTGTGTTTGTCTTTTCTGTGACTGAGTTTGTCTTTTCTATGACTGTGTTTGGCTTTTCTGTGACTGTGTTTGGCCCTTTCGGCTCTGATTGATTTCCTACTTACTGTCGCGGTGTAACTGCCATACATATGTAACTACTCCTTTTATATATCACAATTTAACTCTTGGCATGATAAGAATTGTTTTTAACATATAGACTATCGTATTATCAAATTTATGTAGCTTCTGATTGCGATCAAATGCTGATGCTATGAAGCACTGTTTTGCTGGAACACAAGCACTTATGAATCATAGTTCATAGACCCGTCAGGTCCGCATCTTCATCGCAATCGCAAATTCTATTGTCATGCTCCGCTGCCACACATTTCTCCGATGCGATATAACACTATTCATTTGGATGTGCTGATGCGGTGAATCGCTCCGATGCGATTAGGCCGGAATTCAAACACAATATGAAGGTCATCATTTAAACTATATTGGGTCCGGAACTCAATCGCAATCGCAACCTTTTGTTTATATGTTCCACTGCCATATTTCTCTGATGCAATTGGGTGAGGATCCCACCATATTAGACCTTCATATCAATCGGATCAATGTTTCATTTATCAAGCTTTGGATAGTCCATATATTCCCTTTTTACCTCCTAATGAAACCTTATTATCAAATATATTAATATCTGAATTAACCCTCGACTTTTTTTCTAAACCTTAGGCATTTCAAAATGTATCATGCATTAAACATATAATCAGCTCTAGGCCATTCTTATGCGCGCATTCCACTTTAATATATCAAATATTGCAATATATATATCAACCTTGATGCATATTATAATACATACAGGTTCCGTGGAGCCCACTTGTTAATGCATTTCTTCAATCGATGGTTAATAACATATCGCGCAGCAAACACTAATCTAATGACAATCAACGAGTGTTGCATAGATTAAATGCACAAGTTTTAAACTTCAGACTCTGTGTGATGAACTGGGGCCCAGCCGCTTATCGCGTTGTCCGTTGAGTTATCTTCCGTGGTAGTCCATATCGGACGGCGTATGTTGATATCGCGCGGAGTCCATAGTCGACAGTTAACGCGCGATGGCATGCGATAAGGGTGGTTTCTCCAAACTGCTTAAGGCTATGTGTCAGCCGGTGGTTGTGATCATACTGATTTCACGAAAACCACTAACCGCACAAACACGGTGTGATGAAAACCGTCAGGTGTTCCAAACCATCGTTACTGTTCCTTCATGGTTCTAGTTACTCCCCACTCCAGGTTCCATTTAATTCTTAATAACTTCGATTTCGATTTTTTTACTGTGCCATGGCTATACTTACTCCATCTCTTCTACCACCGAAGTTCCGCCTTCTTCACCATCACTCTTGTTTATTCTTTCCTTGCATGGTTCTGTTGAGATGTAACAATCCCCCATGATCTCAATTTGGCTCTACAATGCTGGTCCATTAGATGAATTGGCCACGTTATTCATTGTTCGTGCTACCTATACCTATGGCATTCTACTCTTCGGTGCTTCGTCAAGGCATACATCTGAAATGTATTATTCCCATTCTAACTTCTCCATTCACCCAAAATCCCGATTATACATAGATATAAAAAAGGCCCATAGTTTCATTAAGCAGAGATCAAGCCCTCTCTTTATTGGTTACGCACAGCAGCTGTGTACTTCACCTCTCAATGAATACTGAATGAAATTACACAGCAGAATGTGAAATCTCCTCTTTCGAATGCTCTATAAACCATGATCTCAAATTGTAACTTTAACCCCCATTCACTGCAAACCATTATAGCACCTTCTGCATTTCACTTCCACTTCTGTCTCTGCCTCTACCTCTACTGCTCGACCTCTGCCTCCACTGCTCAACCATTTTAGCTCTTCATCTGCCTCCACTGCTTGACCGTTTTATTTTTGCCTCTGTATTCGCTGTCTCCACCTCTCTTTTTATTTCCTTGTCTCTGTTCTTCTTATGATCCCTGTCTCCTTTGCGCTGCTTGCTTCCTTGTCTCTTTAAATGTACTTTCCCTTTGTTCTTCTATGTTGTCTTCTCCTTTGCTTCTGCTTCCTCCTTTGCCATCAATGAAAAAATTTCCAACAAAAATGGTTAAAATGATCTAGTGTATGTCCACTACAACCTCCGACTAAGACGCAACCAATTGCTGAACAAAAGACTTGATTCAAATCCCATTCTGTTGGAGGATATTGATCCAACATCATATTGGGTAGTAGAGACTCGTCCAGCAGAGTTTGAATCTGATGAGGATATTGGTGTGGAGATGGGCTTCGATACACAGGTAGAGCCAGAGGCTATGCTCAATGCAGATCCACTAGTAGCAGACCCAGTCCCAAGCCCTCTAGTTGCAGCCACAGGGACTTCCTCTAGTCAGCCACGACGGAGGCGCATAACTCATCTATCTCAGGGTGGTAGGGCTATAGTTCCTATTGAGGATGTTGATTTAGAGGACTCCGAGGAGCAAGCGGTTTCCCCCTGCGGTTCAGAGTTTGAGGAAGAGGACATTGGCTTGTCAGATGTCTAGACTCTAGCTGCAGCCTGCTAGCAGTAGTGATTATTCTTGTTTTGTTGTGGAGGCCATTTAGAACCTCCTTGTTTATGTTTTTTTGTTTTGATCCCTATCTCATCATCATGTATTGGAGAGTGCACTAGGTGAAATTTTGATATAATGGATATTTTCATGAGTCTACTTTGATCATATGTTGTCTTTTGTCTATATTGCAATGCTTTGTGTTTGGAAACATGAATAAAAATCTCTAAAATTATGTTTTTTTACAAAAAAATTAATATTTAATGTATTTTTTACAAAAACCAAGTCATTGAAACTGAACCGGCCGAGTTGATACTGAGTCGGAGTTTGAGTCGGAGCCGACCCTCGACCGAATCAGAACCTGATTCTGATTTTTAAAACACTAGGTATTAGTTGTAAAGTTACCAAAGTATATGTTGGTTTTCTTAGTTATACATTTTTACAGCAACATCCATATCTAGATCATGGTTCTCATATTCCACATGAATTGCATGGTTCATGTCATCAATATTTGGCATATGGATATACATAATTATTTTATGTGGCCTTTTTTTAATTTGGAAAAATGCTCTCTAAGTACATGTTTTCCACCGAACAGAACGTTGCATACAGAGTTTGAAGCAAATTAACAAACTTGGATCAATCCAATTTCTTAAAGAAGTTGTTTTATATTTGTACTTTATTATTTTATTTTGTTCTTCTATATTATGAAAATCTAATATCTTAGAATAAGCTAAAACCTGAGTATAAATTTCTCAGATAAATTCCAAATATAAGTACTAAGTGTCAGTCCCTAAAATAAATTCATTGATCATTATTTCTAACAAAATTAAAAAGGATTTTTTAAACACCTCACTTGTGATGATAATGGCAACGGTATGGCTTAGGGCACGTTGAATATAATCCATGTCACACAGTTAGGGGTCAAATTCTAGTTCCACAACGATTTAGATTAGAATTTCATTTTTTTTTAATGAGGTTTTTCATTAAATTTATTTATATACAGAAAATATAAAATGATAAGAATTTGCATTAGAAACTGACTCATGGTAATTTGTGAGATCCAATTGTGCGAAGTTTACTCATTAAACTTGTGATTTCAATGAATCACCATAAATATACAAACAATGACAATTTTTAAGTACAAACAAAGACATCCACGAGTGTAATAATGAATGAATGGAATAGACTCCAATTTTCCATGAGAGGTTCAGCTAAATTAGCTTTGGAAAATTAGAAAATGATTGCATGTTATCATTTCAAATTTAATGGCTTTTTAAATCCAAAAACAACTACATTGGATTTTTAAATCCAAAAAAAACTATTTTAGTGCCCAGCTGCTTTGCCCCAAACAACAAATGATTGTTGTTGTTTTTTTTTTGTAAGCTTAATAGTTCCTTTCCATTTTATATTAATATAAAAACTGGGGAACATAGTTACAAAAATTAGACCTCAACCTTCCCGAAGGAAAACAAGTCTATTGGCCATCTAAGTGCATTGGTGGTGCATTGTAAGCCATCCAAAACATAAAATTCCTTAATAGCCTACACAGAGTCTTAAGGTAACTAATATAAAAGTTTGCTAATAATATCATTTACAGAAAATAAAGCTAGCCACTAAAAAAGGAAGTATTGTTATCACTATTCATCATCTGACTTCACCGAGGCGGGATCTTTGACACTGGACCCTGGTATTTCAACCTGCTACATGGCTTTTATAACTTTCTCCATCCTGCCAAGTCTAGCATACTGATTCAGTTGACGGAGGTTGATTTCTTGAACGTTTCTACTGATATCTGCCAAAGTGGAACTTAAATTTGATTCTCTTATTTCTTGAGTTGACATTACAGCTTTTTCCAGCAAGCATTTTATCAACCAATATGTTCTAATTGAGTGATGGAAAAGAGAGATTCTCCCACGAGTATGCCCTGGGTCTTCAATTATATTCTGCAGTTCTTCCGATGCCAATTCATCCTCTTCATCCATTTTATTGATCACTTCTGTTTCCCATCCATAAATACGAGATTTTACAGAACAAGGAATGTCTTCTGCAAAGGTTTGAATTAAAGGCTCCATGAGCTCTTTTGTTGACTTCTGACCTCTCTTCGCTGGCGGGGGTGAGATAGGATCTTTTCCTTTGTCCCCTTTAGGCTTTCTACCTCTAGTTTTCTTAACCATATTAACAGAACCGATACCAAACACTCCTGGATCATCCAAACGATAGACAAATCAAAGGCAAGTACATATTAGGTAACTAGAAATATAGTTGTTTGGTAAAGCATGAGAGGGAGAGTAGGCAAGTGCACCCTTCCCCTTAACCATTCTACTTGCGGTACAAACAATCCTAACCTAGAGCAAAAGTATTGAAACGAAACAGAGAAACCCAATTCTACAGACCCACGACACTCGAAATTCCCATGTATAAAACCCACTCACGACCCTATTCAACCTCCTATGGTCATGCTCATAGCCCTCAACAACCCAGAGCCGAAGCATATAATAAAAATAGAGAAACCCAGGCCCATACCAAAAGCAGCGAAAGCCAACCATACCCAGAGCCCAAATTCTACAGACCCGCGAAACTGGTCAATCCCTTGAATAAAAACAACTGACGGCCCTATTCAACTGCCAAATAACATGTACAGAGCCCTCAGAAAATGACGCTACTCTACCCGCCCAAACAGTCTTATATTTAACCTGCATGCTTACAAAATTCTGAGTAGACTCACAGACAGTTTCATAAAAACTCCTAACACAAAGAAGATGAGGACTATCCAAAGATAAAATCCCTGACCTTACAGAACTCTGGCAATTACAGACTTCCCAGAACTTAGCAAAAATTTTATACAGAAAGTCTAAAAACACCAAAATTTTAGTATGCATGCTTCGAAATTCCACGAGCATTTTCATTTGCACAGCTAGGTAGAAGTATAATGCATACCAAGCTACCCTTTGAGGTCACCAGTGTCGACGACAATGGCTTCCCAGGGACGCTCAGGAGGAACCAACTTTGTAGCAAAACCAATTTATGAAAAAGCTTGCCATAGCGTCATTCTTAACTTGCCTTGGGAAATTCCTCCGACCCTTACCCCAATGTACGACTGAAAACCTCGTTGGATTTTGTAGATGTTTACCAAATGTCTTAAATGACATACTTATTATCTCGCTTGGGAACTATCCTATCCATTACCCCGCTGGCCATCCTCTGCCACATTTTGTATGCTTTGGCCACGTTGTCGTCCGGTCTCTCCACGTGGCACTATCCTTTCACCATCATGTCCTCTTGGCCCCCTCCTCACCGCAAGCCACCCCAATCGAGGGTAACAAATGATTTTTGTTATTAACAATGGAATTTTTTATTTTTTCTTAGCATTTTCACTTTTCCTTGAGTTTTTTTTTTTTAAAGAAGCATTTAGGATCAATAAAAGGAAAATTCTACATTGATTTGTATTTTTTTTTACATTTTCCAAAAATTGAAGAGCTAAGTAGTTGCTTGATGATTCCTTGATTGTGAATTTTTACAAAATTCTTATAATTTTGATTCTGTTTTTCATCATTTTATTATTATTATTAAATTGTTTTAATTTTTAATTAATTATTTAAATAAAAAATATGATAATTTTTTTGAAATGTATGAATATTAAATTAAATATTAAATATTTTAAAAAAATATTTACATTTTTTAATTTTTTTTATTGAATAAAAATATTAATTTATTTTATTTTACCAATTTAAAATACATTTATCAAACGAACATGACTAATTTAAAAATATAAAATCTAAAAAATTAATAATATAATGTACTTAAGTTTTACAAAATTAATATTATGGATTTATATATAGAGAACTTTTAGAGTGTAGATTTGTTATTAGTTGCAAATCTACCAATTATATATGTGTTTTTTAAGTTGTACATTATAATAGTATTTATATTAATATTAATATTTTATATGAATTGCATAGATTTTCTAAGTAAAATTTGGATTTGGAATATTGGAATGTAGTATTAGTTGCAACTTACTTATTTATGTGTGGGGAATATTTTATTAGTTGTAACATATCTTATTATATGTGTAATTTTTTGTTGTTGTAAACTAGCAATTGTAGTATATGTTGCAAAAGGAAATGTTGTAAAGCAGTAACATAGGAAATAGTAGTATAGAGGAAAAAATCTTAAAATTTCAACCAAAGTTAGACTACCTGTAGTTTATTCAAAACTTATAAATTACCCCTATTACCATTAGTATTAAATTTAAAAATTGATACATACATATAAAAATTGATATATATATATATATATAGTAAAACTATCGGAAAAAAATATAACTAACATAAAACTACTAAAGGATAGAAATGGTTTACAAATCAAACTCTTCCACCTGAACATGTGGGAAGCCTTTTATTTCACAACATAAATTTAATTTATTATAATATAATGTTTGATATATTTTCAAAACATAAAACTTTCCATATTAAACCATTGGTAAAACTTAAAAAACAGCTGAAACTACAGAAAAAAATAAAAATAAAAATCAAATTGCTATGTCAAATGAATAATTCATATCTCAACATTGTCCTTCCTCATTATGACACATCGATAGTAAAGCATATGTAGAATTTCATCAAAACACAAATATTTCAATATCAAGAGAAATATTTCCGACCTTTCCCATAGTGATTCAAGATCATACAATTCAGTTCATTCAATGCTTTATTATATTTTATTCGTAACCATCGAAATCTTATTTATATCTTAAACTAGTAAACATATATGATTCAAAACTTAGAAGTCTTAAAACTATAATGCTTGTACTGCTAGCGTCATATTCATGGGCACTTATGTTTATTGTCGTGTGTTTTCAGGTTAGCATAGCAAGGGCAGACATCTTCATTTCCAGATGTACCAAGAGAAACACAATTGCATATTCCACAGTAGGTGCCACAAGCTCTTAGACATATCTTTTGGCAGGATGACTCTTTGCATCTTTCTCCACATGCTTCCTTGCAATCTGCATTAAATAATGCAACCTAAGTTAATAATGCTAAGGATAAGGCTTGACTTCATAACCCAAGTTAAAAAAAGAACTATTCCTATAACCACAGACTATTCCTCCAATGAAATTAATATTTTTTAAACCCACCGATTTACTCTCACTAATTTAAAACCCATCTACCATTCTCCCAACAACTAGCTGAATACCTTTTAAATATTTTAAAATAATTAATTTAAAAGCCCAACTATCATTAAATATTTAAAAATAAATAATTCCAATGCACAACAACCCTTCTTCCAACAACTTGTCCAGTAATTTTTAATAAATAAATTAAATACCTTTAGCCACTGGTTCTAATAACGCTTTAAAAATGATATAGTAGAGGGCACATGCATTATATTTAGTGGTATGTAAGGAAAAATGTTGCACTCTGAATACACTTTATATAAAGTTTAAGAAACAACACAATAATTCAACTGGGCCCACTGCTACTTTTGGAAAAGCTGAGAGCATTACAGTGATTAGTGGCCATCCTTCGTCTCTGCCTCTTATTTATGTTTATGATCGATTCCTCTAACAATCCACTTACATCTTCCACCTGCACGTCCAGAGCCATTGAAAGATTGGAAGATGAAACTTGATCATATTTTGCAAAGACCTTGTACGAGTTTTTCTGGTTTCTGGAAATACTTGATTGATGGTCTTCACAGAAGCAACCCCTCAAGCAGAGGTGCTCCTTCAAGAGATCGTAGAGTCGTGTATTAAATTTTCTCAGATGGCACTACAAAAATGGCTTGCAGAACCTTATCACTAAGCTTGTGTGATGGGTACTTCGAGTTTAAATGTGGAAGGGAGTTCTGTTATTGACATGCGGAAGATGAAGTTGTCCACATGTCAAGAAAATAACATATTTATTCTCATATTGGACAACATGTGGAGTCCAATGGATCTAAAAAGTGAGTGGGGAAAGATAACGGTAACAAAGTCTTAATCTCCAGTCGCAGCAAAGATGTGATTGAAAGAATGTGAACCCTTGTACACAGAGGAAGGGTGGGAGCTACTTAGGAGGAAATTTTTTACAGATGGGGTTAATTTCACGAAAGGTATAAACACTGCTACAAAAAAAAATTCCCCATTGTAAGGATTTTCCTTGGGCTATAAATTGTAAGCTGCAACAATAAGTTCAAGAAGATACTAAATGAGTGGCATGGTACTTTAATTTTAATAAAATATGTAGATCATTCTAAAGAGATGTTTTGTTTTCTATGGTGTGTTACATCTTCCAAGGATGCAAAAATTGATACAGAGAAACCATAGTTGTATTATTCTCCATATTGTGTTGTGTTTTCTGAGGATGTAGGAATTGATATGGAGAAAATCGTTTATCATATGTTCATCCTTTATTATTAAAATAAATTAATTGTCATAACGTTTATGTTTTTATATTTTTCAATTTTGTCCCCTGCACAATTTTGTGTCTTTTGAGTAAATCAAGCACACAAAACACACATCCGACATCTGTTCTTATTCAGCTACCATCCAAGACTTACGTGAAAGATTACTCAGAATGAACACTATGCCATATTTAGTTTATAATTGTCCAAGAAAAAGGAACTCAAAAGATTATACACTCTTCACATAAAATGATAACATATTTATGCCTAACTGGCAGAAGATTCCTCCGAGCTAAGGAGTAGAAACAAAAAGTAAGTCTTAAGTACTGACTCTTATATCTATGAATAATCTCTATGAAGACCCCTGTTTGAGCATGCTCCTTTATCTTCAAAGAAGGAAATAAAACTGCACATAAACATTATGTCAAACATTCCGTCGAACATTATGTTGAACAACTGCACTATAAAATCGAGTTTAAAAGTGATGATAGTGTTTAACAAGCGTTAATTCCAGAATTCATTTAGAATATTAGAGATGTTGTCTGCAATGGAGCTTTCACAGCTAGAGATACACCATTTTGGTCAATTATGGTTGACAAACACCCTTCCCCTAGGTCTCTGTTTTCTATCAGTATCACTCCAGCTTGCTGGAACAATCCAACTATCTTACCAAAATGCATTCTACCATCCCCACTAACATTTACACCGTTACTGACTCCTTTATCTAGATTCGGATCATGTCATTGGGCTCCCTGTCAGATAGGCTCCATTTTGGTACTCTTTCATTTCCCCTATGTTAGTCTCCATGAACAAACCTCCTTTTAATAGAGCATCTACTACAACATTTACCTCTATACACTTCTAGAGAAATGATGGAAGGATTGCATGCAAACTAATACTTCATTCTTTTTCCCTTGTTCAGAACAGGAAGAAGCCTCAGGTTATCCTTTATGTCTAATTTATTATAGCTGACGACTCTCCATACACCTGTACCTTTAGTAAATATTTTTCTACTGCCAGCTTCAATAATATATTAATATGTATAATTATTGGAGGCAGCCCCCAATCCTACATCGAAATTAATATAGTAAGTTTCATCCAAATATAATATGATGCCTACCCCATAGGGGCAAATGCTGGCCTTGGCATGAACCATCAAAAGGGTCCTAGGCTTCAATCTTGTCGATTGAGGGCTGTACCAGAGCCCTCAACATCAAATGTTTGTCGATTGAGGGCTGTACCAAAGTCATTATCTTCACAGTTTTGTAGATTGCCTTTAAGGTTCCATCGAAGGACCTGATATGAGATGCACATGGAAATGCTAGCTCTGACTTGCCTTGGAACATCTCAAAATTTTTGGCGACCTAAATGCGTCGTGCTTGACTACCATTGGTTGTGATTAGAACATTTTGAAATCTTTTTGCTAGAACCAATTCCTCATACGTTGCTCAATGAGAAGATGGTCAAGAGATTCTTCCTCTAGTTTACACAGGATACACCATTGAGAGTCCTCTATGCTTCTTCTTTGAAGGACATCTCATGTTTAACACTTTGTTCCTGAGAATGAACCAACATATAAAATTTGACTTTAAGTGGGACTATTGAGTTTCCACAGAGTCGTCCACCACCAGACCACCTCACCTTACTTTGGAATAACAAATATCACCTTGCATCCCAACCTTGGAGCATAAATCCAAAGTATTGGGTTCTTCGACCAGACTAAACAATCTTTATCCTTTGTTAAACAAATGAAACAAGTTTTTAACCTATTACTATAAGGTTTCCACCTCTTTTATTATTTTTCTATCAGCTCAAAGCCCTTTCTAGCCTTCCATCCTTGATGCTAGAGAGATGTGTTGCTAGCTTCTGCTACATGGACAAGTTTGAATATCCTTTAATTCTGAAACTCTTCTAACATATTTATGGGTAAAACATGAGAATCCCCACAATTCAACCAAGGATATATACCAACCATTTCTCTGCTACATGCTAGCCAATTCTCAACAAGAGTAAAATACATGACCATGCTTTCGAAAAGATAGATACATTATGCACAAATTTGAATTTTTTTCTTACCCATTCGTCCACTGATGGAGGGTCAAAATATTTTTGGGTAATAACTAAGAGTCTTGTGTCCTTAGTACCTTATTGAAGATTAACCTCCAAATACTTTTGGTTGCTAGAGCTTTGCCAAAGGAATGAGTATTCTCTAGTCCCCACCCTCCACAATCATTAAGTATTTCCAAAGGTTGTCTTTTAACCAAAGGTATTCTATGCTTCTCTCTTGCCTCTTCTAGGAATTTGAAGACTCTCTTTTGGGATATGAGCCATGGATAACCAATAAATCATAATTACCTGCAAGACAGCCTTAACTAGGGTAAGCCTTTCCCTAATGATAATGAATGGTTACACTAAATTTTTCTCTATTAATCGTTGCCAATCAATATTTTTGTAGCCATTTGACTTCAAGAAGAGGCCATCGTATTTAAAACTTGTTTTAGAATTCATTAACTGATAAGGAAGGTCTATAATTGATGATATTTTAATATTAATCTCCATACCTGATGCTAGGTTATAGAGATCCAAAATCTATTTGAGATTTGTAACGTCCCTTTTAAAGCCATCATAGAAAAGAAAAACATATATCTACAAAGAAAAGTGACTCAAGATGAAATATCTACCATCTTTATGAAGTCTATAGATCTTATGCATTTCGCCTCTACAATTAGTCTAAGCCCTTCAACAATAATTAAAAATAATAAAGAAAACAAATAATACACTTGTTTCAATCCTCTAGAGAGCCTGAAGAACTCAAAGGAAAATTCATTAATAAAAAACAAAAAAATAGGTTGGAGGATAAATGACCCATTATCGAATTCACCATCTGGAGACAAAAGTCAATATGAATTGACATGAGTTTTGAGTATAGCCAATCAGATCTATGAAATTCCTTGAGAAGGTCCAATTTCATTACCATTGCTTACATTTTATTAGATTAATTGAATGTAATCCTTCTTTTGCCAGACCTATGGCCTCATGGATTTGTTTACCATTTAGGAAGCCAGATTTCTTCTTAGAGATGGACTCAAATTAATCCTGTGCACCCTAACTATATTAATTTATGCAACAATCATATAAATGCAGTTGCATAGTGACATTGGCTTGAAGTCTGCAAAATAAATTGGAGTGTTTTTCTTGAGGATTATAGAAAGAAGGTGAGATTAAAGCCCAGCCCAAAAACATCTCTGTGCTTCTTGTGTCCTACACTGCCCTTAACAGTGCCTCACTCGAAAAATCATAAAATTTCGAAAATAACTCCACAATCCATCCATCTGGAGTAGTGCTCTTGTCTTTCTGAAGAGTAGCGAGGACAACCTTTAATTCTTTATAGACACCTCCTCCACAAGCAATTAGTTATCCTCTTCACCAACAATTCTCGGAAAGACCAAGGTGATCTTCACTATTTCTTCTATGTTTACTCTGTTTTTATTTGTACAGACGTTTAAAGTGAGCTACCTCCAGCTCTACAAATTCTTTGAAAAACTTTGATTTTCTTTTATCAATATTTTGCATTCCCTTATGGTATTTAGAGTTTTTTCCCAGATTAGCTATATGAAAATACTTTGTGTTTTCATTACCACTACGACTAACAAGCCATGGTGCCCTACTCTTAAGCCTACGTTGAACTTGGTTATCCTCCGGGAGTTTCCTCTTGGATTAAAGTATCACATTATTCAATTACGGATTTCTGCTAAGCTTATGGTTAAGCAACAAAGAATAATTAATTAAAGACAAAACCCTAGTTACGAAGAGATGAAGAGGCAAAAATAGGGTTTAGGGAAAAGTGATGCTCACATAGATATGCTCATAATGAATTCACCTGTACGTTTTCATCATTTTTTCCGTCTGTTTGCTGTTATATTGGCTTCAGCAGCAGTAGAGGACGTGACATTTTCAGTGTCCTGCACAACAAAATGAGGCACAAATTAGGCAAACGTCAATATGCCATGCAAAAAAAACCCCAACCCAAACTATAATATGCCTTCATGGCAGGTGGAATCCTGGGCACAGTAATAGTCAAAAACCCATCCACACACGACGCAGAAATTCCCTCGACATTGGCATCGCCAGGCAGTGTGAATTTCCTCAAGAACTTAGGGCTTCTATTTCTTTCTTTTCACAGATATTTACATCCCTCCTCATCCTCGACAACTTTGCGCTTCCGCTTGCCTCCCTGGAATTTTAACACCAACACCTTCTCCTATTCCACATATACCTGAAAAAAAATAAACCCTCCCTGTTACTAAAATGAAACCCTAATTAAGAAACCCTACTCACTGGAATTAATTTTCACTGCTAACCCTCCCTGTCAGTGAAATGAAACCCTAATTAGGGATTCCTGCTCACTGGATTTAATTTTTTCCACTTACCTGAATGTCAAACTTGGTCAGGCCCGGAACGTCGGCGTAGAACACATAATCCTTCAGTGTTTCTTTGATGTCCACCGCCACATGTTCCAATGAGATTGATGAATTAATCAGTAATGCCCTTGCCCTTGTCAACAAATTCGCAGCAGTAATTCCTTTTCCCTTGCCATTGTCAACAAATTTGCAGCCACCGGAGAAGAAAATGAGCTCGCAGCCACCAGAGAAGAAAATGAGCTCGATGTACGAGAGAAGAAAGCCTCACGGAGTTCGATGTCGGTAGAAACCCTCATGGAGATATGATGTTTGTTAATATATATTTACACTATATAACTAATTAAAAATTACAGTATTTAATCCTAAGGCTTAGATTATTTGAATCGTCTCACATTAAAATCAAGGGTCCACAATGGTACACGTAGCTATTTAGGAAAGTTGTTCTCAAATAGGTACGCTTTACATCATAATTATTATAATTGTATTTATATTCATACATCATGGTTTTAATATTCTATATGAATTGCAGATGTTTGTGATCAAAATTTGGAATATGGATAAACATAATTAGCAATTATTTTTAAATGGGAAATACGGATACTATTTAAAAGGGTGTTGTTTTATCTAAGTAAAATATATTGAAATGCAAAATGATGTGAAGCCATAACTTTAAAGAAATTATTGGTGTGATTTTCAATGCAAGATGTGAAAACTATGATAGTAAAGTACATGATATTTAAACATGGTTACATTTTATTTAATTGTAACTTTTGTGATTTCATTGCTTCAAATTTATATATTATTGATACCTAAGTCACTTTAAGTGGGATTTCAGTATGATCACCCTTTTTCATAGATGCAATTGGAACAAATTTGAATTGTTCGGATCCCATGGAGAGCTAATGTACTTGTCAAATATGAAAACCACAAATATTGGAAGTTGAGAGTGGGCTTTCTTTGTAGAAATGGTAATAATTCGAATGAGAGGTCCATTAAAAATCCCTACTGCAACCCATAATTTAGATGTTCACATGACTTTTAGGCCATGACAGAGATAGACTTATGGATTTAATTGATCATTTTCAAATGTAGGGGATAATGCATGTTGCATCATTCAACATTTGATAATTCTATTAGAACTTTTAAGAACTTGCACATTTAATGATTATATAATAATATGATGTGTTTCAAGCTACAAAGAAAGTTGAAGTTGGAATTTCCCCTTTCCTTCAATGGTTCCTAGGAAATTTGGTAATTGAGGCTTTAGTTGTAATCCTTGGTCATATGACTAATGAGAGGGGTATGACCAATGGTTAAACCAGAACTGGGTTTGGCTTGGAAGGGTGGATATTAGAGCACATGAATATTAGGTATTGATTGTTGGGAGTACACCTATTACTAGCATTATGAAACTCCTTATACAAAAAGAATAAAAAAACATGTTAATTAATGGAGATGGAAGGTCAAGGATGTCAAATGATGGTATCAGTTTATCTAGATATCAGAGGTGGGATTTTGGGGTGATAATGATGTACAATATGTCATATTTCCCTAGCAATGATGGAACCCAAAAAGTTAGTATATGTGAAGCGAGTCATGATAGTTGATGGGTGATCTATTATTGGATATTGAGCTATTGGGGCATTATATATAAGGCCATTGGAAGGTTTATATGCTCCAATCATGACTTTCCTCCTTATACTACCAAACCTAATAAGGACCTCGATGTGGCATTGATGTGGATTGACATGACATGATAACATGGAGTGATGTGGTGAGTCCTCATGGAAGATGATGTGTCATTGTGATACTATAAGGATCACGAACATTGATAAAAATGCATGA
This sequence comes from Pinus albicaulis, assembly GCA_034641835.2. Lineage (NCBI taxonomy): Eukaryota > Viridiplantae > Streptophyta > Pinopsida > Pinales > Pinaceae > Pinus > Pinus albicaulis. The sequence continues at coordinate 1,063,818,019 of CM076570.1, forward strand.
TGGTGTGAAAATGACATGGCACTAGCATGGAGCTAACATGGCGTTGACATGTTACTAAAGTGACTATCCATTGTGGCATAAGGATGTGGAATGATTTGGATCATAATGCATAGTATGGTAGGCTAGGTAGTAATTAATGGTCAAAGATGATGTGGAGCCAGAGAGGAAACTAAGTTGCATTAGGCATATGGTGGCATAGATATTGACTTATTTAGTGTCAACGATTGTTTCTCATTAACCCATCAAGCATTGGGTCATCAACCTATCAATTATTTTCCATTGGCCATTATTATGTCTCGTAGCATCAAGTTATGCGAGGGATTTTATATATAGTTAAAAAATGGCATATTTGGGAGCCTTCGATTGATGGCTTGTTGTTGAAAGTTTAGCCTGAGCCCAATAGCTAATATGTCGAGTTGGTCGGGTTTGCCACATGGACCACCAAGGTGGGGCTACATGGAAGCATAGACACCAAGGTGTCCTAAAGGGAAAACCTTTAAAGGGGCATAAATTCTTATTCAGAAGTTCATTTGGATGAGGTGTATATATTTAGAAATATCTTAACAAGTAAAGGATGAGGGAATATAAAAAATGTGATTTGAGGTGGTGATGAAAAGAGGAAATTCGATAACCCCATTTTCATAAGTAACCCTGATGGTTAGCTATGAAAAAACATTGTATCCCTAATCAGGCATTAGGGGCCTAGGTACTTTACATTTATAATAAAAAATATGATAAAAGTTTCAATTATGAGTATAATTTAACCATAACCCAAGATCTATATATGGTGCAAAAATATCCTTAATAATTTTTATAAATATGAATCAACACATATTGTTAAAAGATAAATTAAAATTTTGAATAAATATACAAATTTGTCTTTCTATATCTCCAACTTCATATGACTAAAAGGTAGTTTATTATAAAATTATTTAACATTATTGATCATGTTTGAATACGATTAAAAATGTTTAACTATGAGTGACTATGTATAACAATGTTTGATAATGGTCAAACTTGTTTTACTATAGTATACATTGGTTGACCAAGGAATATTATGGTTTTTCCATGTTTGACAATTTTTTTTGATAGAAAGCCATGTTTCGATATGGTTGATGCAACTTTCCTCAAGGGTTATGTTGGATTGTGATGCACTCCAATGGTTGTGTCAAATGAAACTTTCATCGTTATTTCCTTATGTCAAATTATTTCCTTCCCTATATTCACTATGATTCACATTGGTTAGCCATGATTGGCCATATTGGAATACAATTGAGCATGTTGATTATATTTAGTTATAGTTGAGTTGGTATTACGATGTTCATCTTAGTTGGCCTATTTAAAATTGTTACATTCTTGATACTAATGTTGGTCAAATTATATGGAGGTTCTATGCTACTTAATAAATTTGTTGCACTATGACATTAATCAAGGGTTATGTCAAAGTTGGGATGTTTCTTCATGGATATGTCACATCATGGCATTCATGTAGCCGGTGGAGTCATGTTGATTTCAAATTTTCTTGAGGGTTTATGTTACAATGCAATTTTTATGAAAGGATATGTTGGAATGCAATGTTCTCCATTGTTATGTAGCATTATGACATTCATTTTAGTTGACTGATGATGAATTTCCATGTTCCGAAATGGTTATGTTGAAATGTAATGTCCCTAAAAAAGTGATTACGTGCATGAGTAAAAATATTCATTAAAACACAATAGAAATAAAAAAAATGAAAAAAGGAAAATCCTAATGCTAAAAAGTTATATAAGTAATGTGATAATGAGAGGTCCATCAAAGGCAGGTCTGCTAAAAAATATGAAAATTAAACTTGTTACAAGTGAAATTATGCAAAACTTTGGACTAGAGAAACACCTTAGCTTGTTTCCTACATATTATATGAGGGGTTATCTTCTTTTATTCTATACATTTCAAAGTTAAATTATGGGGAGTCCTTGATATTTATGTATTGTTAATGCAAAAGTTATTCTAAGTGGGATTTGAGTACGACTACCCTCTTGTATAGGTAAAATTGAAGTAGAAGTGGGGTTGTTTAGATTCCATCTGTATTGGCCCATTTTCTCCCATTTTGTAATCATAAATTAAGACTTGTTGTTGGATTAATTGCAACACAAATGCTCTTGTGATTTTTGTATTTTCATGGAAAATTTGTTAACTATTTAAAAATTTTCATTAAGTAATGAAAAACTACCAACTAGTTGATTAAAGGGTGAAGCATTGGTATGAGCCATGATTAACACTAGTTGAAATTAGTGAGGGAGTTGGGAAATAAATTATTTTGTTGAAAATATATTCATATCGACAAACCCATATGGAAAAAATACCAAATTTTGAAAATGGAATGATTTCGTTCCTTCCCATTTCCCCAACATCAGTTAATGAAGGGAGTTGGGTAGTTGGGAAACCAACCACCCATAGTTATGGAATCATGGATATAGAGTGGTAAGCTAGGGAAAATGGTCAAACATGAGTACAAAGAGTACCAATATCCAGTTTTACGAGTTGACCCATGAAATCCTCTATCAAAGATAATAAAATGAAATTTTTTCCCTTGGTTCGAACATGGAAGCACTTGTAGAGGATGTGTATACCTATATAGAGAATGTTGGGATGGTGTTGAAGTGTTGGAATGAATTTTAGAAGATTTGGAAGGGAGAAATGAACACCCACAAATGAGAATCAAGAATATGTTCTTTGTTTCTGTTTTTTGGCAAGTAGATCTCCCTAGGGTATTTGAATTTCATGCCCAAATGAATATAAATCTAATTTGGGTCCATTTTTGAAATTTTCTACTTATTAGATCTTGATTTTGACTACTAAGTTTAGAAAGAAACCTCAAGACCCGAGATGAGAAAAAAAAGCCACAAATTTGATGTTGGCGAGTTTGTATAGAAGGGACTGAGAGGGGAGGTCACTGAGGGACTAAAATGGAAAATAAGGGACTCCCTTGTGTAGCTACACATAGATATAAAGGCATCTAATTAACTTGTGGAAACTCTAGTATAGTGGGTAGAGTGTGTCTGTCATTGTTACCTATGAATGAGAGTGACTTTCATGATTGTGAAATACCCTTGAGAACCTGAGACAATGCCCATGGTGGTATGATGGATTTGCTATAGGGTGTCTAGTTTTAGGAAATACATGCCTAGTTGAACCTATAATAAGGTGAAAGTTGCAAACCCTTCTTCAATTGTAGGAAAAACTATTTAGATAAGTCTTCATATTTACCTACAACTAAGTGATGTTCTCCAATTGGAAATGTTTTTGGATTATTGCATAATTGTGTTACATGTTGTGTTTGGCTAATTCATAATGATTTTCATCAACTCTTTGAACAAATTGAACCCCTTTAGGAGAGTTTATGAAGAGGTCACAAGAACCTTAAACACTTGGATTGTTGACATGTGTCACAACTAAAAATTAATAATTAATACAATAAAACAATTAATAGTCTCAAAAAAAACTTGAGGTAGTAATGTTACATATTCACTAATCCACTCTAACAACAAGGAATTTCTAGAATTAAATTTAGTTTTATTAACTTCCCAACTAGTTAAATTACTAGAGTCTCGATGTGAAAATAATTATAATGATGTCATGTAGATTGATTGTATAACAATATGAGAGGTTAATTTTACACCTCTTGATATATATATATATATATATATATATATATATATATATATATATATATATATATATATATATATATATATATAATGAATTATTATGATGAAGGATGAAATCCTATTGAAGTAAAAATCATTGGGAATGCCTTGGAAATTCATATATGAGATGAGTTTCCCTCTCAAGCATTTAATTTAATAATCATATTATGTAAGATCAAAATAATTTAATCAAATAAATCATTTTCTCACATGAAAGATGGTTATGCATTGTCCAAGGAAGCCTCTTTAGGTGCGATACATAGGTATATATTGCAATAGAATTGCCTTGTTGATACATGGGATTGTATCACTGCAAACATTGTTTTGTAGTGTGACCCGTTGTTGGAAATTTTGAGAGGGGGTGAATCAATATCTCTTCAATTAGTTTATTTTAACTTCACAAAGATATAATTATCATTATAATTAAATAAACACATAGATTAGAAACACCATTAAACAATGCACAAAATCCAAGATAGTACACAAGATACTTTTAGGTGGAAAGCCTTCTGAGAGAAAAACCATTGAACGCTTCTTGATATAGGTATTTCAAAATTTACATCAATAGGAAGCTCCAACTTCTAATATTTTCAACATCACCTGAAGGAGGTTTCAACCCCCTGATTTATAGGTTCCAACCTAAAGGAAGTTTCAATTCCTTGATTTACCAGCTCCAACTCAAAGGATGGTCCAATGCCATGATTTACCAATTCTAACTAGAAGGGTTCTCCAATGCCCTAGTTTTATCAAATATAACTAAAAGTATGCTCCAAAACCCTACACTTGATCCAACCTTCCCTAACAACACCCTCTCACCCTGAAGTGTTATTAGGCTCTAACCTAAAGGATGCTCTAATATCTGCCTTACACCACCTTACCACACTGCCCAACAAACCAAAATTTGGCCTAAAGGCTTTGACCTTCAATTCACCACAAAAAAATCATGTTTCACAATTTTCAGACTAGATCCACCTATTCTCAATAAAAATATAAAACAAATTGAAACACAACTTCTATTTAACATTCAAATCATAGCTTCAAGAAATGGCTCCATTGTTGCTTAACATGCATGTCTATTAAAAAACCATAGAAATAGTGAATCGAATTTTAACAACCTCACTAACATAATTTCTTGCCCATCAGACCACGATTTTACTCAATCATATCAGACCTACAACATATTCTTCAATATTAATACTCAAGATTCATAATATTATTGGCCAACATCATATCCAAGACAATGCATACACTGTCAATGAAAGAACTCTAGCATCATTTCAAGCTTCCTTACAAACTCTAACTGAAACAATAATTGTGCTCATGTTACATCATCCTTTCAAGTCACATAACCCTTGTTTAAAAATAAAGTTAGAGGCACTCTAATCCTTGGTATTCTCTAGATCCTCACACAAATTTATGGGAAACCCTAACTCGAAAACATCTCTCTATTTAAATAATTTGATGAGTCCTCTCAACATCACCATATTACTAATACATACTCTGTTTTTTCTTAGAATAGATATGAATTTCAACCTCATATCACAAAATTGTATGAAGGTTATAGTTTTCATAAACAAGTAAACCATGAGCATCAATATATATCTATGATGGCACCTTCGTCAATATTCAACCTAGCATAATCTTGGCAGAGAATAATTCGACCATAACTATTCTTTCTATCTACTTTGAATACTAAATAACATGTACAACACTTAGTTCACAAACCGTAGTGGTATAAGCTCTACTTAGGAATATATCAAACTCATATCATCGTTAGTAGTTTTACTCATCAATAACATACTTTGATTATGCAACAATAATTACTTGGGATACATAAACCATATTCGTAGTGGGAATTCCTTGGGAAAATACAACAAAGGTGTGTAATGATTTTGTTGTCAATTGAACCTTTTTTATGTATAGATAAACAATGATGTTCATATTTTCTTCTATTCAGTTACCATTATTGATGCAACCTTCGCTGCGTTTACCCACATGCTATGCATATAATCCTTGACAAAACTCAACAGTACCGACTCTTCATGCGGAAGCTATTTCAATTTCATAGAATATTCACTCTTTTCATTTAAAAACATAAATATTTGGACCTTGGTTAAAATACCGAAGTACCAACCATTATTATTATACATTTATTACTTATCCTTCCGCTTTATTTCTATTATATAATTCTTATATCATAGAAATTATTCATAAACTCCAAACATGAATATCGAATCTACGAATTTGATTTTGATTTAAAATAGAATTGTCAACATATATATGTTGGACCCTCATTTATTTCAATACACTTTTGTTGGCAATTGTATGCATCCATCCGTCCCCAGTGTTAATCTCACCAATATTTACGAAATTAACCCAACTTTTAACATAAGTTATAAAAACTATAACCTACCATTTCTCCAATTAAATACTCTTCACATACACCAATGCTCATCCAATAGACCTGCATATATATATATATATATATATATATTGAGGATCTTTTCTTTTCAATCTCCACCATCCATCATGCTATGCCTTCAAATCAACGGGTATCGCATTTTAACTCAACTAATGTTTAATGTCTTGAAGCTATGCGAAATAGGCAGTGTTCCTATGCCATGTGGCATCTTCTAAACACTATCGTACCATTTCAATATTCGAGTAGTTTTTGTGCGATTTTTTGAAAGCTTTTCCGGTGGATTTTTTTGGTCTAATTTCTCTAAAAGCTGGCTGGAATTCATTGAAAATATAAGTTTGATGGGTAACCTTGCACAATCGAAGTGCCTTAGGGTTTTTTAGGGGGTTGAATCCATATATAAAGTCAAAAAACCAATTTAAATAACAGAAATCAAGATTTTACTTCAATTTTTTCACCAGATTCCCACACTGGAAACTCCAAAAAGTCGCACTAAAGAAAACTCCTTTCAATATTTACTGTTTACCTCTTTCATTCTACGCGAAAACCACTTGTTGGTTTCCAAAACCACTTCTCCATTCTAATTCTATGCGAAAGCTGCTCACAATTCTACCATCTCGATTCATGGTTCCGTTTGCTCTTCTCTGAGTTATGGTCTTCAATCTTTATTCACTCCCCAACCTTCTTCTTTTGTAGATCAAATTTATTTTATGGATTCTACGAATTTTTTTAAAAACTTTGTCCATACAAATAATTCAGCCACACTATTCATAAGTTAAAATGAACTTTTAAAACCTGACGTAATGGGAATAAATTGTAATGCCTAGTGGAGGTATGGCGGAAACAACCACGAAACTGAATGGCAATATTTTGTCTTTTTTTTTCTCATATCAAATCCCATTGTTTGGATTTGAAGCTGTAGTATATCTGCCAGAGTTTCATCAGTGATTGACACTGAGAAGTTAGGGTAGCAATCAAACCACACCGGTCCATTAGACAATGGTGCTACTATTCCTCCAATTAAAGAATCTGTATATTTATTATGTGTTAGATCCCTAACTGTGGCTAACACATATGCATCAACACCCGAATGTACAAGTGCATGAATACCAACTCTCACACAACCCAAATGCAAAAATTGGGTTCCCAATTTTCTTTCTTCAGCTTGAAGCTCCTTGGGATTCAAGATCGGGATTAACTGTACACGATCTGAATTTTCTTCTATAGAGCTGACTGACTCTTTTATAGTGATTCTAGTGGCTGCTTTGAGGTGCCAGACACCTAGGTCACTATAAACTTGGGAGGCCGAAATCTTGGGCAAAACCCATCTAGCTTGGGGCTCAACCTCCTCATATAAATGATCAGACTAATTTATTACTCTACTACTACTAATAGCAAACATATCTCTGAGTGGGTTTTGTTCAGCTCTATCTTTCTCTTCTAACTCTCTGAAAGAGACTGATTTATACATAGATGAATCCATTTTCAACTTTTAAAGAGAGATAGATTAAGTACTGACCTTTTCTCGAACCAGTCGCGAACACCAACTTACTGGCTCTGATACCAATTTCTAGCATAGGCTTCTTAGCAAGCTTGCTTGCTGCTCACAGGCAGACTTGGCCTTGTTAGTTTCTCCTTTATCTTCTCAACACCGCTCTATGTGAACCCAACGATGAACCCATACACGAACCTACTCCCAAATTCACGCAACTGACGGCCTTCTTCGCGGCTTCCCTTCGCCTTTAACGGCCTTGGCATCCCTCAATGGTTTGGCGAACCTCTGGCGAACTTCTGGCGAACTTTCAAGAGTATGGGAAGATAAAAAGTGTCTAACAGCGATTAAAAATGCATAGAGTTACAGTACTTAATGATGCGGAACAAATGAACTTTCTCTCTTTTATTATTTTCAGAATGATCTTACAATCATATTACAGACTTATGGATTCAAATCTCCTTATCAGAGATTGACTGCAATGGCATTTATCGGACTATTGCTACTCAGTGAATGAGCGAGCGATACCGAAGGCTTCCTGGCCAAATTGCAGACTCTGTCTCAGAGTATAACACACAAACATATAGATACAGACTCTAACTATAGAACTGGCCACTTTAGGTTCTTGCCTAAGACGAGCACTTAGACACGCAGGCTTCTCAGTTCTCCTAAGGATTGTGAGTCAAGAGTCCGTGGTGCAATCAGATCGCAAGATTTGCGCAGATGCAGAGCAGGGAGTGAGAATTCAGACTCAAAACACACAAATGCAAAACTATAACTCTAAATTCCGATGCCTTCGAATGAGCCTTACTCTTCCTTATATAGATTGAAAGGGGGGACAAACATTCCTTAGAACAATCGGATTATTGACACTTGGAAGGTGGATCATCGTTTTCGGGTAACACAAAATGTGACATCCGCACGGAGATTCGACCTTCCGACAAACACCTGTGAAAGTGGGTGAAATGTACACTGTGGATACCTTTAAGTACAAGGCCCATGAGGAAACACAATAATTAAATACAGAGAGGATGCTTTTCGGACAGATGAAAAGCCCTCGAGAAAAGCTCTGTCACTATAGACCCGTGACTAGGTATCATTATTACACTGGGAAAACCTTTTTAGTGGGGCTCCCGAGGACCACTTGTACTGGCAGATGCAGGTGGATCCAAGATTGTAGCATCAACATATCTGATTTTTCCATAAAATTCATCATCCCATGCCTTGGTGTAAATACACCGGACGATCATAGGTTTATTGAGGGTGATTTGATGCTTAATCTTAGTCATCACTAACCATTGGTGATGAATTTCCATGTAGGACTTTAGGATAGGATTTCTCATTTTCAATTCGAGTCCTGTAATTTCTCCTACAGTTTGACATGGGTAATGGAAAAATTCTCCAGCTGGACTTTGAAGGCAATCAGTGCATTGACCATGAAAATAGGCCTCATAATAGTGAGGGTCCATACTGAATGGACTTACACCATAGTGAAACCACCAGTCTTCTAACCAAGGTGCAGCTGGTTCTCTTGAATTGATCCATGTAGGAGAGAACTTTAATTTGGTGTAGTGGGTTTCTTCACGTCCATATTTATTTAATAAATCCCACCATAACTTATTATAACCTGCAAAATCATAAACAGTGTCAGGAAAAATATTATTAGGATTATTTTCTGGCCATGTTTGAAATCTGCCGCATGTATATTGGCCAGGGTTCCTTGTTCTGTTTATGCTGTATGACTTGTAATAAACTCTTGTTCTATGTCCGCCACCAGTACATATGACAGAGAGATCCCAAAAGTCTTGTGAGAGTGACCTTTCAACTTCATGGGAGGCCACCATGCTGTGTGAATACATCATGTCATGTATCCATCGACTCCCTTTAGGGTACACCCTCCTTTCAGGTAAAAAATGCTGGATATCATTATGATTCTGCAAATTAGCGTCTAGCACTAATTTCGGCCTCCCAGGTATATAGTGACCTAGGTGTCTGGCACCTCAAAGCAGCCACTAGAATAACTATAAAAGAGTCGGTCAGCTCTATAGAAGAAAATTCAGATCGTGTACAGTTAATCCCAATCTTGAATCCCAAGGAGCTTCAAGCTGAAGAAAGAAAACTGGGAACCCAATTTTTACATTTGGGTTGTGTGAGAATTGGTATTCATGCACTTGTACATCCAGGTGTTGATGCATATGTGTTAGCCACAGTCAGGGATCTAACACATAATAAATATACAAATTATTTAATTGGAGGAATAGTAGCACCATTGGCTAATGGACCGGTGTGGTTTGATTGCTACCCTAACTTCTCAGTGTCAATCACTGACGAAACTCTGGCAGATATACTACAACTTCAAATCCAAATAATGGGATTTGATATGAGAAAGAAAAGACAAAATATTTCCATTCAGTTTTGGGGTTGTTTCCGCCATACCTTTACTATGTTCCCAGCAGTCCTCCATGCACCCAGCCGAGAGTAAAAAACCAGTGTCGTTGTCCTGACTGATCCCAAGAATCAGAAAATAGAACATCAGGCCATTAAGTGGGAAGATCTGACTTTCCGAGAACACTGGACAGTCCCAAATCCTAAACCTCTCGCTGTACAGAAAATCACCTCTTCCAACATCACAGAAAATCAATCCTCGGCCACTCTGTCGTTCCCTAGAAGGTAAACCATTGACAGGCGTAGGATTGAGGCAGAATGTAAAAATTCTCCCAGGTATATAGATCTAGATTGTACAGATACAAGTTGTTCTTCTTTAGTTTGAAATTGTAGTCATATTTCTTTGTTTGAGTATGCTCAGATTGTAAACTTCCATCCCATGAGCGTTATATGTCCTCAGTGTAGCCAACATGTAAATTTGCAGAGTCTAGCCTATGTTGTTCTTCATAAGAACCATAATGTTAGGACTGGTGAAGCCCCTCCAGCTACTTCATCCAACCCTTGTCCTAATCCTAAATGCTTAGACATTCCATTCCCACATGAAGATGAGCATGTTCTTATGATGCATCTTGTGCCAAGCCTTGAAAATGAAGATCCAAGGCTCACAACAATTCTTTCAAATTTAAGACCTGTAAATAGCCCGAAGTATGGTCTTGGCTATATTGAACAAGCTAACAAGATGATCCCAGAATGCAGATTTAAGGATCTTCCCCCAGGTGTAAAAATACCATCAGTCCCTAAAATCCACAAGTTTTATACTCTGATGGATGGTTGTTCTAAACATCAGATCCCTGCACAATGGATGAAACAGATGATAAATTGGGATCTGTTTACCCATCCACAGGTTGATGAGTTTGCAAAAAATTTTCCAGGAGAAGAGAAAAGGAAAATGGTAGAAGAATGGAAGACATACATGGAAGAAGAAAATGTATGGATTTCATTTTATTCCTGGAAGAAGAAAATGGAAGAAGATGTTGTTCTAATGGAAGATATTGTTTCTTCTTCTTCACATGCCTGGCAAGGACCAGACGGCAGTAAGATTGAGACTTCCACTTCCTATCCTCCATTTAAGAGCATTGTCCTAGGCGAAGGACAAAATCAAGCAAATGCATATCCTCTGGTTCAGAGAGATACTGCAGTAGTTGGGATTGAGGGTAGAGTTCAAAAGGTGAGTGAGCAGGGGAATTGGACAAACACTGCTCTCACTGGTCTGGAGAAGAACGTTGCTAAGATTTCCCTAGTTAAAGATCAGATTGACAGTGTACAGGTGTCCATAAATGATGTAAATAATGTTTTAAATTCTGTACAGTGTGATTTATCAGTTATTAGACATATTTCAGAAAATTCTGTTCAGAAATTTGATGATGTAGAGAATTGTATAGTTGAACAAGCTATCTCTACACGGCATTCAGTTTCTAATATGTCTGATAAGTTAGACAGGTTGAGTTTGAAGAAGTCGGAGAAGCCGATTCCGACATCATTTTTTACCAAAGGAAAAAGCATACACACTCATGAACTTAGCAGTCCTATCTCTAAGTTCCCACAGCTTTTTCCTAAAGAATTTGTAAAGACATCCCAACAGTCTGAGTCTAAACCAGAAGAAAAATCTGAAAGGATAACAATTGCATCTGCTTTAGAAGAGTCAAACTCTGAGAAACATGCATTCCCCATCTATGAGCCCTTAGAACCCCAGTTCACAAGGCCTGCAGCCCCTGATTTGTATGGAGCTGGTAAACTCCCAGCAAGAGATACTTTCCATGAAGGGAGTCATAAGGAGTGGAACATTGATGGCCTCTCTGCAGCCCAGATCAGGCAGGTTCTTGATCAGATGATTGTTGAATATAAATTGATGTGTGTTGAGGGCAAGAGTGAAGTGCAAGCCTGCAAAACTCTTATTGCTTGTTTTACAGGTACTCTGGCTAGATGGTGGGAATTGGAATCATCCCCTATTATGATTCCAAAGATGGATCAGGAAGTGCTCAAAGATGAACAGGGAGATATAAGGTTTAATGATGATGGCACTCCACAGAACAATATGATTGGTGCACTCACAGCACTTATTCAGGAACACTTTTGTGGAGCAGAATTTGCACTTACAGATAAGAATGAACTTATCTTGATGAATATGAAGTGCAATAATATAAATCAGTTTGAAGATTCCACAGAGATTGGATAGAAAGGATTTTCTTGGTGAAAGACCCCAAGAACATACTGTGGAAACAAGTTTATCTTGCAGCTCTACCATCGAAGCTGGTAGATATTTTGAAAATGCAAGATGCTTTCCCCTTGCCTATGGAAGTTTATCTTTGGGGAGATTTTTATAGTATTATTACTAAAGTTTTAATTTCTCGTTGTACCAGTTCAAAGATGCAAAAGTCTATAGATTAATTGAATAGACTTCCTAGTACTAAATCTTTCTGCAGCAGATATGGCATAACTGTTGATGATCCTTTAGTTAAGCGCAGAAAGCATAAAAGAAGTGCAAAAAAGGCTCAGAAGCGAAGTCGAGCCTCTACTTACAGACTGAGCTCAGGTAAAAGATGAGAGCTCAGAAAGCCGAAAGAAAGAAGACATCATAAAGGAAGGAAAGGACACTGTTTATCTTCTCATACTCTTGAAAGTTCGCCAGAGGTTCGCCAAACCATTGAGGGACGCCAAGGCCGTTAAAGGCGAAGGGAAGCCACGAAGAAGGCCATCAGTTGCGTGAATTTGGGAGTAGGTTCATGTATGGGTTCATCGCTGGGTTCACATAGAGCGGTGTTGAGAAGATAAAGGAGAAACTAACAAGGCCAAGTCTGCCTGTGAGCAGCAAGCAAGCTTGCTAAGAAGTCTCTGCTAGAAATTGTTATCAGAGCCAGTAAGTCGGTGTTCGCGACTGGTTCCAGAAAAGGTCAGTACTTAATCTATCTCTCTTTAAAATTTGAAAATGGATTCATCTATGTCTAAATCAGTCTCTTTCAGAGAGTTAGAAGAGAAAGATAGAGCTAAACAAAACCCACTCAGAGATATGTTTGCTAGTAGTAGTAGTAGAGTAATAAATGAGTCTGATCATTTATATGAGGAGGTAGAACCTCAAGGTAGATGGGTTTTGCCCAAAATATCTGCCTCCCAAGTTTACAGTGATCTTGGAGTTTGGCATCTCAAGGCTGCCACTAGAATCACTATAAAAGAGTCGGTCAGCTCTATAGAAGAAAATTCAGATCGTGTACAGTTAATCCCGATCTTGAATCCCAAGGAGCTTCAAGCTGAAGCAAGAAAATTGGGAACCCAATTTTTGCATTTGGGTTGTGTGAGAGTTGGTATTCATGCACTTGTACATCCAGGTGTTGATGCATATGTGTTAGCCATAGTCAGGGATCTAACACATAATAAATATACAGATTCTTTAATTGGAGGAATAGTAGCACCATTGTCTAATGGACCGGTGTGGTTTGATTGCTACCCTAACTTCTCAGTGTCAATCGCTGACGAAACTCTGGCAGATATACTACAACTTCAAATCCAACCAATGGGATTTGATATGAGAAAGAAAAGACAAAATATTTCCATTCAGTTTCGGGGTTGTTTCCGCCATACCTCCACTATGTTCCCAGCAGTCCTCCATGCACCCAGCCGAGAGTCAAAAACTGGTGTCGTTGTCCTGACTGATCCCAAGAATTAGAAAATAGAACATCAGGCCATTAAGTGGGAAGATCTGACATTCCCAGAACACTGGACAGTTCCAAATCCCAAACCTCTCTCGGTACAGAAAATTACCTCTGCCAACATCACAGAAAATAAATCCTCAGCCACTCTGTCGTTCCCTAGAAGGTCAACCATTGACAGGCGTAGGATTGAGGCAGAATGTAAAAATTCTCCCAAGTATATAGCTCCAGATTGTACAGATACAAGTTGTTCTTCTTTAGTTTCAAATTGTAGTCATATTGCTTTGTTTGAGTATGCTCAGATTGTAAACTTCCAGCCCTTGAGCATTATATGTCCTCAGTGTAGCCAACATATAAATTTGCAGAGTCTAGCCTATGCTATTCTTCATAAGAACCATAATGTTAGGACTGGTGAAGCCCCTCCAGCTACTTCATCCAACCCTTGTCCTAATCCTAAATGCTCAGACATTCCATTCCCACATGAAGATGAGCATGTTCTTATGATGCATATTGTGCCAAGCCTTGAAAATGAAGATCCAAGACTCACAACAATTCTTTCAAATTTAAGACCTGTAAATAGCTCGAAGTATGGTCTTGGCTATATTGAACAAGCTAACAAGCTGATCCCAGAATGCAGATTTAAGGATCTGCCCCCAGGTGTAAAAATACCATCAGTCCCTGAAATCCACAAGTTTTATACTCTGATGGATGGTTGTTCTAAACATCAGATCCCTACACAATGGATGGAACAGATGATAAATTGGGATCTATTTACCTATCCATAGGCTGATGAGTTTGCAAAAGTTTTTCCAGGAGAAGAGAAAAGGAAAATGGCAGAAGAATGGAAGACATACATGGAAGAAGAAAATGTATGGATTTCATTTTATTCCTGGAAGAAGAAAATGGAAGAAGATGTTGTTCTAATGGCAGATACTGTTGCTTCTTCTTCACATGCCTGGCAAGGACCAGACGGCAGTAAGATTGAGACTTCCACTTCCTATCCTCCATTTAAGCATTGTCCTAGGCGAAGGACAAAATCAAGAAAATGCATATCCTCTGGTTTAGAGAGATGCTGCAGCAGTTGGGATTGAGGGTAGAGTTCAGAAGGTGAGTGAGCAGGTGAATTGGACAAACACTGCTCTCACTGGTCTGGAGAAGAACGTTGCTAAGACTTCCCTGGTTAAAGATCAGATTGACAGTGTACAAGTGTCCATAAATGATGTAAATAATGTTTTAAATTCTGTACAGTGTGATTTATCAGTTATTAAACATATTTCAGAAAATTCTGTTCAGAAATTTGATGATGTAGAGAATTGTATAGTTGAACAAGCTATCTCTACACGGCATTCAGTTTCTAATCTGTCTGATAAGTTAGACAGGTTGAGTTTGAAGAAGTCGGAGAAGACGATTCCGACATCATTTTTTACCAAAGGAAAAAGCATACACACTCATGAACTTAGCAGTCCTATCTCTAAGTTCCCACAGCTTTTTCCTAAAGAAGTTGTAAAGACATCCCAGCAGTCTGAGTCTAAACCAGAAGAAAAATCTGAAACGATAACAATTGCATCTGCTTTAGAAGAGTTAGACTCTGAGAAACATGCATTCCCCATCTATGAGCCCTTAGAACCCCAGTTCACAAGGCCTGCAGCCCCTGATTTGTATGGAGCTAGTAAACTCCCAGCAAGAGATACTTTCCATGAAGGGAGTCATAAGGAGTGGAACATTGATGGCCTCTCTGCAGCCCAGATCAGGCAGGTTCTTGATCAGATGATTGTTGAATATAAATTGATGTGTGTTGAGGGCAAGAGTGAAGTGCAAGCCTGCAAAACTCTTATTGCTTGTTTTGGGATTAGGAAAGAAGAGTTTAGAATTTGAAGTTTCTAAAGCTGCTGTCTATTTTGATTCAAAATGTGTAAAGCTCTCATTTGCAATTGCTGACATTCCAGTTGATTGTATATTGGGAATTATTTTTCTAGCAGCAGTTGAGCCCCATGGTTCGTTTAGATTTCCTGACAACTTTGCAGGAATGTTTATCACAGTCTCTGGGGAAAGAATCGAAATTCCCTATGTCTCAAATACCAGAGTCTCCACCATGGTTCAGGCTATGCAAGAAAAAGAAGAGAAACTTCAAAAGGCAGTAAAAATTTTGGAGGAACTCAAGGATCACAAAAGTATAATCAGGGTTGCAGATCAGTTGAGATCTCCACAGGTTCAGAAACAGATTTCTGAACTAAAAGAAGAATTTGAAAGAACATGTTGTTCAGAAGAACTGAATGCCTTTTGGCATAGAAAACAGCATTGTGTTGAGCTGCCCTATAAAGAAGGATATGAGGTCAGACCGTGCAAAAGTAGAGCCATTCCCATGTCAGCAGAATATAGACAGCTCTGCCAAAAAGAGATTGATCAGCTTCTGGAAAGAAAGCTGATAAGAGAATCTAGCAGCCCTTGGAACTGCTATGGGTTCTATGTCAATAAAGAAGTGAACAGATTCGGGGTGTCCCCAGACTTGTTATAAACTACAAGCCCCCGAATAATGTTCTAGCAGATGATACTTATCCGATTCCCCACAAAGGAGATCTTATGCGTCGGATACATGGAGCCAAGATATTCTCTAAGTTTGATTTAAAGTATAGCTTTTGGCATGTTGCAATTGCAGAACATGATAAATGGAAAACAACATTCAGCGTTCCTCATGGGCATTATGAATGGAATGTAATGCCATTCGGATTGAAGCATGCACCTTCAAAGTTTCAGAAGGTAATGGATTCTATCTTTAGGCCCTATGCTGAATGGTTACTTGCCTATATAGATGATCTGCTTATTTTTTCCAAGAACTTACAAGACCACTTCAGACATTTGAAATGTTGAAAATGCAGCAAGATGATGGAGCTTAGTGAAATGAAGTCGCCTTCACTAAGTGGGCCCGCAGGCAAATTCTGGCGCAAAGTCTATTTTTAGACATATGGAGCATGGTCCGGGGATTGCAGTATGTTATTCTTGGAGTATTGGTCATGTTGGTAAAAATAGATGGACCTCTATTTTTTGTACCTATAGGTCGAAGTCTATTTTTAGACTGCCTTTCCTAAAAATAGGGAAGTCAAATATTATTTACCCTTAATAATATTTGGACTCTAAACTTCAGTTTACTCTCTTGGAGCACTTCAGTTCGAGCCTTGGAAGTGGCTCATGCATCTGACAGAGGAATTACGCTATTCCTAGGGTTTGGTGAGCTCATGCATGGTTGACTTCAGTTAGGACTTCAGTGGCAGAAGTTTGGTGGAGTTAATGAGACAGCTAGTGGAGTTGTGTTCGGTTTAATTTAGTTAAACTGGTTGAGATTAGTTTAACTAGCTAATCAACTAGTTATGAGTGGAGTGAATTAAATATTATTTAATTCATTAATTAGTAACTCATTATTCAACTCAAGAACACATTATTTCACTACAGTGCATGGACAGTTCAGTGGAGACCAATGAAAGAGGTAGATGAAAGGGTGGAGTTAGCTATCAGTGGTGACATCAGTTGTGCATGAGATTTGCACCACACTTGGAGTAATTTCCCATGATGATTGCGCTGTCAAGCCAAGGGGATTCGAACCTTGGATCTCTATTTAGACAGGCCATGATTGCGCAATAGAGGCAAGGCAAATAGTGGTGAGTTTTGAACCAATAACCTGTTTAAAACCAAGCTAGTTTGTGTGTAACTTCATGAGAAAGTACTGAGTACTTGTGAAGAGTATTGTACTGAGTTTGTTACATGATTTCTCCATTATAATATACACGATAGCTGTGGGGTTTTCAGCTATAAGCTTTCCCCATACATACTGTGTTAATGTGTATGATGAATTGATGTGCTATCGCTTGTTTTATTTCCGCATGTGTGATGATCTGAGTGGAAGAGCTTATGTGTTGCATATGAATTTGAATTGATATGTGATCAGGATAGTCTCGGTGGATAATTAATCATTATTCAGCAAATTTCTACATGGTATCAGAGCTATTGAAGCAGAGATTGATCATCACAGTGATTACAAACTTATTTCGGTAGACAGAGTCTGCATGCGGGCCAGGTAGCCTCTGGATCCATCCTTTCCTTGAAAGGTGATATATCCAGTAAACGCCCCTTGCAGTCGATCTCTGTGCTAGAAATAATTTGTTCTCACAGATCTAGAGCGGTTGAGCTTTGAGGTGGAATTCGAATTTTGTAGCAATTTTGTTTTCTTGGTGCCGGTGTTGAAAATGTCTTTCAACGGTTTGCGACTCGAATATGCTCTTGAAGGCAGTTCGAATTATGTTGCATGGAAGGATCGCATGGAGGCAGTATTACAAGATAATGGACTGAAGGAGTTCGTGGATGCGGATTTCCAAAGGCCCACTGATCCTGCTGAAGTCGAAGCATGGAAAAAGAAGATGGCGAAAGGTCGAAGGATCCTGCTGGAGGGCATCAAGGATCATATTGTATCCAGCCTACATGGAAAGGCTTCTCCATATTTAATGTGGAAAGATTTTACGGATCTATTCCAGAGTAAGAGTGACCAAAGGAAGCTGGCGCTCAAAGATAAGCTCAGGAACATCAAGATGGAGAAAGGCGACAGTATTTCCAAATACCTCATGAAGTTCACTCAATGCAGAGATGAGCTGGGAAGTGTGGGGGTGACTGTCGAAGACGAGGACATGGTCGACCTGGCTCTCCTTGGTCTTCCGAAGGCTTGGCACTCATATCAAGATAGTGTCAATGGTCGGGAGAAGGCTGCCCGGGATCCATGTCGCCTTTAGTGAATCTGTGGAAGCGAATCACAAGACTGGGGATGGATCTTCATCGAAGAGAACGATGAAAGAAGAGTAGCGCTTTGGTTGCCAAAGCAAAGAAGGGGAAGAGTAAGAAAACTTCTCATTATGGTGCAAAGGGCAAGAAACAGGATATGGCGAAAGTGAAGTGTTTTCACTGCCATGATCACGAACATTATGCTACCAATTGTCCAAAGAAAAAGAAGAACAAGCAAGCGGGAAGATCTGCAGATGGAGAAGCTTTGGCTTCACAGTTCGAGCTTGACTTTTCACTGATCGCATGCTTGGTTTCAAGTGTGTTGGGATCGGTATGGTTCTTGGACAGCGGTGCATCATTTCATATGACGGGAGATCGGGATTTGTTCTCAGATCTGGAGGACAAAGATTTGGGTGTGCACATCAAGATGGGTGATGATGGTAGATACAGTGCGACTGGTATCGGTACCATATCCTTTCAGAGGGAGTCTGGTAAACCCTTTGTATTGAAGGATTTCATGCATGTACCTGGATTGAAGAAGAACCTGATTTCTGTGGCGATGTTGGAGGATAAGGGGTATGATGTGGTCTTCAGCGAAGGAAAAGCCTTCATGCGCAGTAAGACTACTGGAGAGACCCGGAAGATAGGGGTTCGAACCAAGAACCTTTATCAGTTGCAGGTAGATGGCTGCGCAGCAATGGCATGCAAGGCGGGAGAAGTGGTGAGCCGGGATGATGAGGGCGAACTGTGGCACAGGAGATTGGGCCACCTTCACCATGGAGCTTTGAAGATCTTGCAGCAGATTTCTACTGGGCTTCCTAAGGGCACTCTTGCGCAGTCAGATCAGTGCAAGGGGTGTACTTTAGGGAAGTATGTGAAAGCCACCTTTCACGAGAAGGATAGTCGCGCCACGACGTTCCTTGAGAGAGTTCACACAGACGTGTGTGGTCCTTTCTCAGTTGCTTCGACAGCAAAGCACAAGTATTATGTGATCTTTGTTGATGATTTCTCTCGAAAGTGCTGGATCTTCTTCATGTCGAAGAAGAGCGATACATTCGCGAAGTTTTGTGAGTTTAAAGCACTGGTCGAGAAGGAGTCGGGGAAGAAGGTGATTTCTCTAAGGAGTGATAACGGTGGTGAATTCATCTCGGCTGAATTCAAGGATTTCTGCAGCGCAGAAGGGATTCGGAGAGAGCTCATCGCACCCCATAACCCATAGCAGAACGGGGTGGCTGAGCGGAAGAACAGAACGATCGTGGGTGCTACACGGGTGATGTTGCATGATCAGGGCCTACCCCTTCACTTGTGGGCTGAGGCATGCAATACAACAGTGTATGTGCAGAACCGTTGTCCTCACAAGGTTCTTAGCATGAGTACACCAGAGGAGGCTTATTCTGGCAAGAGGCCTGATATTTCCCATTTGCGGATTTTTGGTTCTCCTGTCTACATGCATGTGACGAAGGATGCGAGAAGGAAGCTGGATCCAACTGCTGAGGTTGGAATATTTGTGAGGTACACTGATACACCTCACAACTATCGGGTGTATGTGCCAGACAGTCGCAAGACTGTTGTGCGACGGGATATAAAATTCCAGGAGGAGAAAGCCATGCAGTGTTCGCTTGAGAGGGAGCTACACTTGCATGCAGATGAGAAGCTGTTAGTTCCTAAGGAGGAGCTTACGGATGTGGATCAGCCACAAGAGGAGGTTCAGGAGGTGGAAGAAACCACCCAGGCAGCGCCAACCATCAGAGGGCGCATGCGCACTACAGAAGCTGAGCGACTGGCTCGGGATGCAGAGAAGGTTGTAGGACCACCTACAGTACAGCGCAGACAGAGACAATCACCGGATCGGTACACTGGATACATGGATCTTGTGAGTCAATGTGTTGTGACGGAGCCATCCTCTTTTGAGGAAGCTGTGGAGGAACCCGCATGGGTTGATGCCATGATCGAAGAATATGATTCGATCATCAGGAACAGTGCATGGGAGATTGTCCCAAGACCAGTGGGAAAATCAGTGGTGGGTTCGCGATGGATCTACAAGGTGAAGTAGGCGGCTGACGGGAGTGTGGAGAAGTACAAGGCGAGATTTGTCGCTCGTGGCTTCTCACAGATCGAGGGGATTGACTATGAGGAGACTTTTGCACCTGTCGCAAGGTACTCTTCCATACGGACGATCCTTGCTCTCTCAGCGCAGATGGGGTGGCACATTCATCGGATGGATGTGAAGACTGCGTTCCTCAATGGAGTTATTGAGGAAGAAGTGTACATAGAGCAGCCTGAAGGTTTTGAGATCTTCAGCAGTGAGTCGCATGTGTGCCGACTCAAGAGAGCACTGTATGGGCTGAAGCAAGCACCTCGTGCTTGGTACACTCGGATAGACAGCTACTTCACCGGGCTTGGATTCTCCAAGAGTGAGGCGGATCCAGACCTGTACCAGATTGTGGTGGAGGGGAAGCTGTTGATCATCGTACTGTATGTAGATGATCTGATTTTGACTGGCGATGAGCAGTTGATACTTTCATGCAAGGAGGATATTGCACGAGAGTTTGAGATGAAGGACTTGGGCATCCTTCATTATTTCCTGGGATTGGAGATTTGGCAGCGCAGCGGAGGACTGTTTGTTTCTCGGGGCAAGTATGCCCGGGAGATTCTGGAGAGGTTCAACATGCAAGGCTGCAAGCCTGTTGACACTCCTCTTCCTGGTGGTTGGAGGAAGGAGGATGCTACTTCAGCGGAGGTAGTGGATGCCACTGTCTATCGACAGTTGGTGGGGTCGCTTATGTATCTGGTCAATACATGACTCGATATATGCTATGCTGTTAACCAGCTTTCGCAAGCTATGGTTAAGCCTACCAAGCTCTTCTGGAAGGCAGGCAAGCATGTATTGCATTATCTTAGTGGCACATCGGGATATGGTCTATGGTACAGACAGGAGGATGGAGCGAAGCTTTACGGCTTCAACGTGCGGGTGGGCGGGGAGCCGCGGGCCGAAGGGTGGGATATCAGGAGTTTTTCGACTGTTAGAGAATTAGTTTCTTGGTACGGCGAGAAGCAGCGATCTGTGGCGGTTGACGGAAGGCCGAGTACATGGCAGCTAGCTTGGCTGCATGCGAGGCTATTTGGATGAGGAAGATCCTTGTTGGATTGTTCGGGTTGCATTTGGAGCCTACAGTGATTTACTGTGATAACCAGAGTTGCATTAAACTCTCGGCTAATCCAGTATTTCATGATAGATCCAAACACATCGACATCAGGTACCATCATATCAGAGATTGTGTTCAGCGGAGAATCGTGATGCTTTCATATGTTCCCACGGAGGATCAGGATGCCGACATCCTGACGAAGGCGCTCACCAGGAGCAAGTTCGAATTCCACAGAGGCAGGATAGGGGTTGCAGATAATCCATATCTTGCTGAGAGGGAGTGTTGAAAATGCGGCAAGATGATGGAGCTTAGTGAAATGAAGTCGCCTTCACTAAGTGGGCCCGCAGGCAAATTAAAATAAAGTCTGGTATTTTTAGACATATGGAGCATGGTCCAGGGGTTGCAGTATGTTATTCTTGGAGTATTGGTCATGTTGGTAAAAATAGATGGACCTCTATTTTGGACCTATAGGTCGAAGTCTATTTTTAGACTGCCTATCCTAAAAATAGGGAAGTCAAATATTATTTACCCTTAATAATATTTGGACTCTAAACTTCAGTTTACTCTCTTGGAGCACTTCAATTCGAGCCTTGGAAGTGGCTCATGCATCTGACAGAGGAATTACGCTATTCCTAGGGTTTGGTGAGCACATGCATGGTTGACTTCAGTTAGGACTTCAGTGGCAGAAGTTTGGTGGAGTTAATGAGACAGCTAGTGGAGTTGTGTTCTGTTTATTTTAGTTGAGCTGGTTGAGATTAGTTTAACTAGCTAATCAATTAGTTATGAGTGGAGTGAATTAAATATTATTTAATTCATTAATTAGTAACTCATTATTCAACTCAAGAACACATCAGTTCACTACAGTGCATGATCAGTTCAGTGGAGACCGGTGAAAGAGGTAGATGAAAGGGTGGAGTTAGCTATCAGTGGCGACATCAGTTGTGCATGAGATTTGCACCACACTTGGAGGAATTTCCCATGATGATTGCGCTGTCAAGCCAAGGAGATTCGAACCTTGGATATCTATTTAGATAGGCCATGATTGCGCAATAGAGGCAAGGCAATTAGTGGTGAGTTTTGAACCAGTAACCTGTTCAAAACCAAGCTAGTTTGTGTGTAACTTTATGAGAAAGTACTGAGTACTTGTGAGGAGTATTATACTGAGTTTGTTACATGATTTCTCCATTATAATATACACAATAGCTGCGGGGTTTTCAGCTATAAGCTTTCCCCATACATACTGTGTTAATGTGTATGATGAATTGATGTGCTATCGCTTGTTTTATTTCCGCATGTGTGATGTTCTGAGTGGAAGAGATTATGTGTTACTTATGAATTCGATTTGATATGTGATCAGGATAGTCTCGGTGGATAATTAATCATTATTCAGCAAATTTCTACATGAAAATCTTCATGAAGCTGGTCCAGAGAAATGGTTTGGTTTTAAGCAAAAAGAAGATGGAGTTGTGCCAAACCAAAATCAAGTTTCTAGGGCACCAGATTGAGAATGGACAAATTTCTCTACAGAATCATGCACTTGAGTTTGCTGATAAGTTTCCTGATGTCATTTTAGATAAAACTCAATTGCAGAGGTTCTTAGGTTGTTTGAATTATGTGAGAAATTTTTATCCTTCATGTGCCATTGACAGGTCTCTGTTAAACCAGAGACTCAGAAAGAATCTGAAACCTTGGACAGAAGCACACACTCAAGCAGTCAAGGAGATAAAAGCCAAGGTTCGTAATCTCCTTATTCTTTATGTTGCTGATGATAATGCCTTCAAAATTGTTGAAACAGATGCAAGCAACATCGTTTGGGGAGGTGTTCTGAAGCAAAAACCAAGTGAAGAAAGTTCAAAAGAACAAGAGAAAGTTGTGCAATTCATTTCTGGAGTCTGGAGCAAAGCAGAATTGAATTATGCTCCTATTGAAAAAGAAGTAAATGTAGCCTGGAATTGCATCAGCAAATTTTCTATTCACTTGGAAAATAAACATTTTTTGCTGAGAACTGATGCAAAAGCACTAGCAAAGGTAATCACCAAGACCATCAAGAGTCCAGAAGATGCAAAGTTTGCAAGGTGGCAGGCTTTGTTTGCTTATTTTGATTTTAAAGTTGAACATATTAAGGGCTCTAAAAATTGTTTGCCAGATTTTCTCAGTAGAGAATTTATCCAGCATCAAGAACAGATGGATGACCCTGAAAATGAAGAATTTCCCCATGTTATGGTCATCATCACAGAATGGGATCAGGCCAACCAAAGAGAACAACTCAAGTATATATCAGATGAAGAATCATGGCCTGTCTACGCAGAAAAATGGAGTCCCACGTGGCAACTCTGAAATACACAAGTGCTAGACGCTAATTTGCAGAATCATAATGATATCCAGCATTTTGTACCTGAAAGGAGGGTGTACCCTAAAGGGAGTCGATGGATACATGACATGATGTATTCACACAGCATGGTGGCCTCCCATGATGTTGAAAGGTCACTCTCACAATACTTTTGGGATCTCTCTGTCATATGTACTGGTGGCGGAGAGAGAACAAGAGTCTATTACAAGTCTTACAGCATAAACAGAACAAGGAACCCTGGCCAATATACAGGCGGCAGATTTAAAACATGGCCAGAAAACAATCCTAGTATTATTTTTCCTGACACTGTTTATGATTTTGCATGTTATAAAAAGCTTTGGTGGGATTTATTGAATAAGGATGGTCGAAAAGAAACCCATTATACCAAGCTTAAGTTCTCTCCTACATGGATCAATTCTAGAGAACCAGCTGCACCCTGGTTAGAAGACTAGTGGTTTCATTATGGTGTTAGTCCATTCAGTATGGACCCACACTATTATGAAGCCTATTTTCATGGACAATGCACTGATTGTCTCCAAAGTCCAGCTGGAGAATGCTTTCATTATCCATGTCAAACTGTAGGAGAAATTACAGGACTTGAATTGAAAATGAGAAATCCTATTTTGAAGTCCTACATGGAAATTCATCACCAATGGTTAGTGATGACTAAGATTAAGCATCAAATGATCCTCAATAAGCCTATGATCGTCCAACGTATCTACACCAAGGCCATGAAATCAGAGATTGCTGCCCTGAAACTCCAGGTTTCACAATCCGAGAAGGCTCCAGCCCAACAGCTTTCTACATCCATCTCAGGGAGACATGTCAATTATACACTTCACTCTGAAGCAAGACCAGAGATAAGAGTTTCTGAAGGTAAATTTGATGGTTCTGTTGGTTTCAGAGAAATAAATGACATGCAAGTTCTGGAAGTATAGTATCAACAACACCACATTGAAGTAAAAATATGTGTTGCAGGCAGAGTGTATAATGTCACTGCACTAATTGATTCTGGTGCAGATATTAATATTCTTTCCAAGAAAATAATCCCATCAAGGTATTGGACTACTGCAAAAAGAAAGGTTTTGGGATTAAGAAAGAAGAATTTAGAATTTGAAGTTTCTAAAGCTGCTGTCTGTTTTGATTCAAAATGTGTAAAGCTCTCATTTTCAATTGCTGACATTCCAGTTGATTGTATATTGGGAAATATTTTTCTAGCAGTAGTTGAGCCCCATGGTTCGTTTAGATTTCCTCACAACTCTGCAGGAATGTTTATCACAGTCTATGGGGAAAGAATCGAAATTCCCTATGTCTCAAACACCAGAGTCTCCACCATGGTTCAGGCTATGCAAGAAAAAGAAGAGAAACTTCAAAAGGCAGTAAAAAGTTTGGAGGAACTCAAGGATCACAAAAGTATAATCAAGGTCGAAGATGAGTTGAGCTCTCCACAGGTTCAGAAACAGATTTCTGAACTAAAAGAAGAATTTGAAAGAACATGCTGTTCAGAAGAGCCGAATGCCTTTGGCATAAAAAACAACATTGTGTTGAGCTGCCCTAGAAAGAAGGATATGAGGGCAGACCGTGCAAAAGTAGAGTCATTCCCATGTCAGGAGAATATAGACAGCTCAATGGGATTTGATATGGGGAAGAAAAGACAAAATATTTCCATTCAGTTTCGGGGTTGTTTCCGCCATACCTCCACTATGTTCCCAGCAGTCCTCCATGCACCCAGCCGAGAGTCAAAAATCAGTGTCGTTGTCTTGACTGATCCCAAGAATCAGAAAATAGAACATCAAGCCATTAAGTGGGAAGATCTGACATTCCCAGAACACTGGACAGTGCCAAATCCCAAACCTCTCTCGGTATAGAAAATTACCTCTGCCAACATCACTGAGAATCAATCCTCAGCCACTCTGTCGTTTCCCCGAAGGTCAACCATTGACAGGCGTAGGATTGAGGCAGAATGTAAAAAGTCTCCCAGGTATATAGCTCCAGATTGTACAGATACAAGTTGTTCTTCTTTAGTTTCAAATTGTAGTCATATTGCTTTGTTTGAGTATGCTCAGATTGTAAACTTCCAGCCCCTGAGCGTTATATGTCCTCAGTGTAGCCAACATGTAAATTTGCAGAGTCTAGCTTATGTTGTTCTTCATAAGAACCATAATATTAGGACTGGTGAAGCCCCTCCAGCTACTTCATCCAACCCTTGTCCTAATCCTAAATGCTCAGACATTCCATTCCCACATGAAGATGAGCATGTTCTTATGATGCATCTTGTGCCAAGCCTTGAAAATGAAGATCCAAGACTCACAACAATTCTTTCAAATTTAAGACCTGTAAATAGCCCGAAGTATGGTCTTGGCTATATTGAACAAGCTAACAAGCTGATCCCAGGTTGCAGATTCAAAGATCTGCCACCAGGTGTCAAAAAACCATCAGTCCCTGAGATCCATAAGTTTTATACTTTAATAGATGGATGTCCTAAACATCAGATCCCTGCTCAGTGGATGAAGCAGATGATAAATTGGGATCTGTTCACCCATCCATAGACTGATAAGTTTGCAAAAGTTTTTCTAGGAGAAGAGAAAAGGAAAATGGCAGAAGAATGGAAGACGTACATGGAAGAAGAAAATGTATGGTTTTCATTTTATTCCTGGAAGAAGAAAATGGAAGAAGATGTTGTTCTAATGGCAGATACTGTTGCTTCTTCTTCACATGCCTGGCAAGGACCAGACGACAGTAAGATTGAGACTTCCACCTCCTATCCTCCATTTAAGAGCATTGTCCTAGGCGAAGGACAAAATCAAGAAAATGCATATCCTTTGGTTCAGAGAGATACTGCAGCAGTTGGGATTGAGGGTAGAGTTCAGAAGGTGAGCGAGCAGGCGAATTGGACAAACACTGCTCTCACTGGTCTGGAGAAGAACGTTGCTAAGACTGCCCTGGTTAAAGATCAGATTGACAGTGTACAGGTGTCCATAAATGATGTAAATAATGTTTTAAATTCTGTACAGTGTGATTTATCAGTTATTAGACATATTTCAGAAAATTCTGTTTAGAAATTTGATGATGTAGAGAATTGTATAGTTGAACAAGCTATCTCTACACGGCATTCAGTTTCTAATCTGTCTGATAAGTTAGACAGGTTGAGTTTGAAGAAGTCGGAGAAGACGATTCCGACATCATTTTTTACCAAAGGAAAAAGCATACACACTCATGAACTTAGCAGTCCTATCTCTAAGTTCCCACAGCTTTTTCCTAAAGAAGTTGTAAAGACATCCCAGCACTCTGAGTCTAAACCAGAAGAAAAATCTGAAAGGATAACAATTGCATCTGCTTTAGAAGAGTCAGACTCTGAGAAACCTACATTCCCCTATCTATGAGCCCTTAGAACCCCAGTTCACAAGGCCTGCAGCCCCTGATTTGTATGGAGCTGGTAAACTCCTAGCAAGAGATACTTTCCATGAAGGGAGTCATAAGGAGTGGAACATTGATGGCCTCTCTGCAGCCCAGATCAGGCAGGTTCTTGATCAGATGATTGTTGAATATAAATTGATGTGTGTTGAGGGCAAGAGTGAAGTGCAAGCCTGCAAAACTCTTATTGATTGTTTTACAGGTACTCTGGCTAGATGGTGGGAATTGGAATCATCTCCTGTTATGATTGAAAAAATGGAGCAAGAGGTGCTCAAGGATGAACAGGGAGATATAAGGTTTAATGATGATGGCACTTCGCAGAACAATATGATTGGTGCACTCACAGCACTAATTCAAGAACACTTTTGTGAAGCAGAATTTGCACTTACAGATAAGAATGAGCTTATCTTAATTAATCTAAAGTGCAATAATATAAATCAGTTTGAAGATTTCCACAGAGATTGGGTAGAAAGAATATTCTTGGTGAAAGATACCAAGAACATATTGTGGAAACAGGTTTATCTTGCAGCTCTACCATCAAAGCTGGTAGACATTTTGAAGATGCAAGATGTTTTCCCCTTGCCAATGGAAGTTTATCTTTGGGGAGATTTTTATAGTATTATTACTAAAGTTTTGATTTCTTTATGTACCAGTTCAAAGATGCAAAAGTCTATAGATAAATTGAATAGACTTCCTGGTACTAAATATTTCTGCAACATATATGGAATAACTGTTGATGATCCTTTGGTGAAACACAGAAAGCACAAGAGACAAGCAAAGAAGGCACAAAAGCATAGTCGGCCTTCTACTTACAGACTGAGCTCAGGAGAGACGAGAGCTCAGAAAGCCGAAAGAAAGAAGACATCACAAGGGAAGGAAAGGAACTATAGATATACTCCCAAGACCCACTACTATCAACCCCATGATATCCGACCTCGTGATGCCAAGGTTGCTAGAATGAATGAAGTAGTATGTTGGTTGTGTGGTCAAGCTGGTCATACTTCTAATCTCTGTCCAACAGCTTTAGAGTCAAAAAGGGGTCTAGGTAAAAAGTCTCAGAAAAATAAGCAGCCATCTACCAGTACCACTGTTAAAACTGAACCCAAATGTGCTCATTGTCATTCCTCCTTCCATAAAACAGCAGATTGTCACAATCGCTCTCAAACCCTTCACCTTCAACAACATGTTGTTGCATCCTCTGCTGAGTCTTCTTCTTCATAAACTTGTGGAGTTCTCTCAGCAAAGTGACATGTGCATAAATTTCTTGAGACAAATCTGCATTCTCGATCACTGCATGGGTTGAATTTTGAGAAGCTGCCACTGTGACTTCTTACACTTCTACGCAAAGCATATCAATTGAAAGCCAAGTTCTATGTAATGACATCGATCCCAGAGAAATCGAGCCATGGATCTGCGTCCAAATATGAATTGATGACTAACTTTTGCTTACAGTGTTCATGTAGAATTATAACATGAATGTTGACCTAGCATTTTTCAGAATTCGTCTTCTTTCGTTCTGTCCATAGTTTAACTATTCAATTGGATTTTTAAACCCAATATCCATACCTATCTGCACGTTGTTCTATTGTCACCATCGATCCATTCTGTGATCGATGGTTGCTTGTCTATCCTCTAATTTGATTTTGTCAGATTCAATCTACATACATATATTGTGTAGTAACACTAATCAAACAATCATTACACACCATTTAAATTCGAATACTTTGTTCATTCAATCTTCTTCATTATGCAAATCCTCTGATTTATTCATAAATCAAATTTCTCCATATATACATATAATCAAATAATTACAAAAGATCTCTTCTCTCTGGCCTGATATTCTAATTAATGGTTTTTTCTCTAATTTGCCAGCAGGTTTACAACAATGGAGTCTTTTTTTGTCTAAAACCTGAGGCTTACAATTGGATTCTAAAACCAATTTTGGTTTAGATCCAATATATTCTCAATCAAATCCTCATTATCCTCTATACAATTGGATTCTAAAACCAATTTTGGTTTAGATCCAATATATTCTCAATCAAATCCTCATTATCCTCTATACAATTGGATTCTAAAACCAATTTTGGTTTAGATCCAATATATTCTCAATCAAATCCTCATTATCCTCTATATCCTAAAATTTCCCTTTTATCTCTAAAGATTCTCATAAATCCTCAGATTCATGAAATCAATTCTAATTTAAGATTTACAATTAATTTTCAAACCTGTCATATTCTCAGAAATCTTTTCAATATTTAATTAATTATATTTTAAAATCACTCAACTCCAAACAAATCATTTCAATTTTATAAAAATACAAAACCCTTTATATCTATTAATTTAAAATGAAATTGCTAAGCAAGATGCTCCTACATCAGACTCCCAAAGTAAAAAATTAATCATAGTCTCGTGATCGTGTGGGTCCTCCTAGATCCCAAACTTTATTTTGTAGTCTGTCCTCAGCTGTTATTTGTTGTTGTTCTCCATGTTTCCATACCTTATTGCTGTTGTTGCTTTGCTTCTTTGTTGCTGTCTTCTTTTGAGACATCTTCATCATGGGCCTCAAATCAGTCTGTAAACAGAGATATATTACTACAAATTAGAAAGAGGACCAAATCATGGCAAGTGGTGAACACATCAGCGCAAGCAATCCGCTCGGCGTATATGTTTAGGAAGAGGGCCAGCACCTCAGCGGCAGGAGGCGTGGCTTAGCCAGGACCCTTCAAAATGCCAGCAGGTAAGTCTTTGTTCTTTACCCATTAAGAAAGCATCGAAGATGCAGTATGGGTGTCTGTAACGGAAAATTAAAATTATATAGTTGCATTCAATTCTTTAATGAATGGCCTCAAATATGGTTTGGTTTGATTTTAATCATATTGTTTTTTTTTTTGTCAAATGGATGATTAAAATTTTGGCATGCAAGTTATACAAATCTTTGCAAATAGAACGCTGAAAGATTTTTAAATCAAACACTGGAACTTTGCAAATAGAACGCTGAAAGATTTTTAAATCAAACACTGAAAATTAATGCATTGATTGAATAAGTCATTCACTAGAAGTAATTTAGAATTATGTAATTTGTGAAATCTTGATTTGTATTATTTAAATTAATTAATAAGTTTAATAAATTTTTATTTAAATTTAAATAAATTAAATTAAAAAAATAAATAAGTAAAAATTTAAAAGAAAGTAAAAACACTCATAGATTGAAGCAAACGGCTGCTGTCACAACCGGATCAGTCCATGTGCTGGAAAGTCTGAAAAATTAAATGCCCTCACGTTGAGAATAGGATCGATTCGTTCACTTTTGCATGTCTTTTAAGTAGGTAACTGTTTTTGCCCAATTCCTGTATGATTTGATCAGTGGAAATTTTTGGAAATATAGATTATCGTAGTCAATCTAAATTTTGGTTGCTTTTTGAATTTATTTCTGCCATATAAAATATATTCAAAACACTTCTATTATCTAATTATTTTGATAAAAACCCTCATTCAATTTTAACAGTGTCGACACAATTACAGCTTCATGAACAAACGTAAAAATATTTTAACTAAAACATTTGTTTTATTTAATTTTATAGTATTTCATTATTTTATATTAAATTATAAATAAATATAAATCTCTTCACTATTTTACACTTTTAAGTTTTAAATAAATTTACAAAAATATTTAAAATATATTATAAAATATAGTTTAAAATAAATAAAGTATTGTATATGATTTTTAAAAATCCAATTATATATTTTAAATTTTAAATAAATTTACAAAGATATTTAAAATAAATTATAAAATTTAGTTTAAAATAAATAAATTGTATTGTATATGATTTTTAAAAATCTAAATCTAAATTTTAAATTTTAAATAAATTTACAAAGATATTTAAAATAAATTATAAAACTTAGTTTAAAATAAATAAATTATATTGTATATGATTTTTTAAAAACCTAAATATATTTATTAATGCATCAATCTTTCTACAGTAAAATACATTAGGTTGTATTAAAATAAATAGATTATATTGTATATGATTTTTAAGAACTTAAATATATTTATTAAGCATCAATGTTTTTACCTTAAGATACATAAGGTTGTTAAGAACTTCTATAAACCTTTGTATTATAATTAAAGAACTCTTCCATCATAATACACAAATTTCCAAAAAGTTTCACCAACAAACTAAATATAATCAAAGTTTTATTAGTTTAAATATAATGAACAAACTTGTGATAATATGAAAAAATGAAAATCATGAAACATTTTATTTTTACGTGACTGAACTCCACCTTCCCCAGAAAAAATCGATCTGAATACCACTAGCGCCAAATTTCCCTTACCTGCATAATTGAACTACCCTCAATTGATTGATTATATAGACTTCATCAAATTTAATCTTAGCTTGATCTCATAAATATTTTGGTTTTCCTTTGTCGCAACGTTGATTGCTGGCAACAACAGATAACTATGATGAGGAAAAGCAGAAAAGCGTTGCAGCCGTCAGGAGCATGAAGAAAGTAGAGGATGTACTCTGATCTTTTAATCGCCATGAGTATGCAAACAATGGCAATTTTCAAGCACAAACAGAGAGAGGCCACGCTTGCAGCCGCATAACTAACAAATTTGTCACAAGAGATTCAGCTAATTAGATAATGATTGCATGCTATCATTTTACACTTAATGTGTTTTTGAATTCAAAAGAAACTGTTTTAGCCAGGTTCGCCGTTGCCCTTGACCAAACAATTATGGTCATAAACAATGGAAGTGTTTTTTTTTTTTCCCAAGCCTTTGCGATTGATTTCGCCATATTGGGACAGAAATTCAATGTTGCAACCTAAATTGAACTCTTAATATTTGCCAGAAATTGGAGAGCTATCTAGTAACTTTATGATTCCTTGATTTTGACCTCTCTCTTTTTTTTTCACTAAATTTTCATAATTTTGATGCTCATTTCAAAATATGTGTTTCAGATAACATTTTATTTTGTTTGATCATTATTTTGGAATGAAATAATGGACTCTATGCCATGGCGATGAATAGACAGTCATGGGACCTAGCCCTCAATCACAAATTGCTTAACCAAAACTTATATGTGAAATCAAAAGCGGCTCACAGCCTGCCAAGTCACTGTAGTATTGATGGGTAATAAATTGTAATGTCATACAATGGATTTTTATTGTGATTGTTCGGACGTACTTGCAGATTTTTAATCGATTTGTTATGACACCTACGTAGATATGAGTCAGTGCTCGTGATCTAGCGCGGTATCTGATCCATATTCCGTCTTTCGAACTCCACTTCCGCGTCGAACAAGCAACTCCACTGACTGTGCCTATTTCTCACTAACTGAGTTTAGGGAGAGGGTTTTCAAACTTCGTTTGTTTCTCAGGGTTTCATGAGGGTTTTGCTAGTGAATTTCTTCAATTCTGTGTGGTAACCATGTATTTTATCCTCTGTCAAGAGGGTCCTTCTTTGCTTCCGTTGTGCGGTTATTTTGGACAAGGGTTCCAACAAACCCTGCGATGGCAAACGATGCTTCTTGTTGGTTTGGTAATTTCGGTTCTAGCTTCTTGTTTCCTGCATTCCAATTTCCCGTTTTTGATGTTTTCGCCCTCTTTAATTTAACTGTGAAACTGACTGTTGTTGTTTACTTTTTCAGATTGGGACCATCAAGGACTCCTGTGTTCACCTTCAGCTTCGAAAAGCACAGGTAATTTCTGTTTCTATGTTTTAAACTTCTTCTGCATTTGTATAAGGCCACTAATCGGTTCAGCTCCTTGCGAGCAGGTCTTATCAGTTCTAACCAGAGGTTTTCTTCTCCACTCCGTGCTCAGACTTTCCTGGTAAGTCAAACTGTAACCCTCTTTTCCAACTTTAACACTTGTTCTTATCATTTCGTTCGAACGAAGAGAAATTACTTCAGGGTTTTGATGCCGAACAATTTCTTGGTTTTTCAGGTCCTTGCTAACTTGCAGCGCCTGGCCACTCCTTCATTCAGTAACGAGACCCTAAGGGTAGGGTCAATTCCTTAGTAATGCCTTTGTAGTGTTAGGGTTTGTCTTCTTTTAATAGTCATTGGTCTGCTGATGGATATTGTCGATATATTTTTTAAAAGAAAAGGTTTTATTTCCTGTATATTTAGAGTTCCAGCGTAGCGTTAAGTTAGGCAATCATATCAACCATTCTTCAGTTTAACAGATTCTCACCCTCGGGGTTTTGTTTGTTCTGTTGGGGTTTTCGACTCGAACCCATGTCCGACTGTATGCTCAGTTTTCTATTTTTTGACAATTTCTGAATCTTCTTCGTAATCTCTCTTTGTTTTAATTCCAGAAAATACAAGAGAAGAAAAAATTTTAAATTTGCTTCTATGAATTTCGAAATTACCTGGCACTGTTCATTATTTCTTACTGGTTCTGCATTGTTTAAGAAGGCGACTCCAAACTAACTTGCTTGTGTGAACTCGTTGTTGATCTCCGTAATTATAATGACAATGTGAAGGTTCTTCCTATACCTCGGTGCAATTTGCTTTCTCCAATTTTCTTTACATTCACAATCTGGAATATTGTTTACATAATAGTATAATGATAAAAGATTGTTGGGAAAAAGACCGAGAGGGGGGGTGAATCAGTATTTAGGACTTACTCAAACTTTTACTTTTTCATTCTCTAAAAACCCATACGCTACTTTGCTGAAGCCAACTAGCGTATACACGCGGATATCCTTCATAAAAATCGCGTATATATAGTGATCTTATTATGCCATTAATTCTTTACTTAGATCTATGCAAAATTCATTCTTCTGATGATTAGATAACAGTAAGCATGTGCAGTAATAACGGAATAAACCATCACACATAAGCATCACACAAGAACATCAGGATTTAAGGTGGAAACCCAAGTCGAGAGAAAACCACCGATGTCGTCGTCTCAGTCTTCAATATTTATTATATAAAGAAAACATGTTACAACCATGTACTGGCATAGACTCATACCAGCACGCAGGCACCCACCTGCAAAAGGCTACAACCTTCTCTCATTTACCAGCCTCTCCTGGAAGGGAGCTACAACCCCCTGCTCTCGTTTGCAAACCTCTGCGGGAAGAAGGAGCTACAGAAGCCCCACCCTCGTTGCAAAGCCTCTCACAGAGAACTGCAGCACTGTCTGTTTGCAGCCCTCTCCCACGGAAGGAGCTCGGCCCACGGCGAA
This sequence comes from Pinus albicaulis, assembly GCA_034641835.2. Classification (NCBI taxonomy): domain Eukaryota; kingdom Viridiplantae; phylum Streptophyta; class Pinopsida; order Pinales; family Pinaceae; genus Pinus; species Pinus albicaulis. Next base: position 1,063,852,582 of record CM076570.1, read on the forward strand.
GGCTACAACCCCAAGCCTACAAAACAGCAGTTGTTTCATCAATTTTCACACTGGATCCAATATCTTCAATAGAATACAACTTGCTGGCCACATTTCATCATATTTTCAGACTGGACCCACTCCACACATTTAAGCTCAATCATACATCAAACTGAAACTTATACCCTTATCAATTCATTCAATGAATCATCAACCAATCAATAAACAACTTGATATTTTCTCAACATAGTCAGCAACATTATCAATATTCAGAAAACCCAGATCTGTATGAATACATCATAGACAGATAGCAATAATACAACAGAACAAATCAGACATTTCATACCACATACTTCAGCAAACCCTAGTTTTCATACGCGCTTTTCTTTCACTGATCCTGCATATATACGCTCTTTCATGCATATAAACCCGTGTATACATCTGCACATATTTCAGAACTAGTTTCACACTCCATACGCGCTTTCTCTGAATTCAACCCGCGTATATAAGCGCTTTCTCTACTGCAAACAAGCATATAGATCTTCAAAGATTATAGGGCAGCATACTTCTTCATATCAGATATGCAGTTCAGATTTTACCCTTCACTTCAGATACATGTTCGCCTCATCTTAGATCTAATCATTCCATAAACAGATCTAGAAGATACAAATACATTTCAGATCTAGAGATCCCTCTTCATCATTTTCTTCATAGGTGCATCATACATTCAGATCTATCATCAAACTGTTACCCTTTCCATTTAGACATACTTCAGAGTGAAGTATTCATTCAAACCCAGACTCATGCACAAACTTGCACAATGATTTTCTTCTCCTTATATAGATTTAGCCTTTTTCAATACCATGAGCCAAAACCACATTACTTCCGATGGTATTCCTGGACGAGATCACATAGACAATCCAGCGCTCAATACAATGGGTTAATACCATGGTATTAACCCCTGGTTTGACACATTTAGAGCGCAATTGATCATACACGACTTGGCACGTACTTTTCCGCGTGCATACGCGCCTTCTCCTTAACAAACCCGCGTATGCCTTGTAACATACACTTTTCATCATTGTTCTGGCCCTTACTGATATTTCTTTCTCTGGTACTTCTGAGCTACTTGTAGAACATCAGGTTTACATCATTAATAAACTCATCAAGCATCAAGGACAACTTCATCAAGTAGGTTGCCATCATCTTCATCAAGTGGGTTGCCATCAAGGACAACACTCTGCATCATATTGCCAACAATCTCCCCCTTTAGACTTGATGGTAACCACGATGGTGTTTGATCACAACAGATAGATACATTAAGCATGATGATATTTCCCCTATTCAAACACCATGTCACTCTCCCCCTTTGACATCAAGGGCAAAGGGCGGATCAAAACCAATACATGGTTTTTCCCCTCATGTAGAAAGAATAATGTTGTAGATCAGATGTGCATTGAAGTTACCATGTTCCCCCTGAGTTCATGCTGAGTCTTCAACATAATATTCAATGAAGTACATGACTCTATGACCTGTCCTATCACCAAGGACTCATAATTACATCAAAGATCCAACCAGGTGGATTTACATATGTGACACAAGTACCCAACCAAGTGGGTTTACACATTTTGACTCAACTACCCAACCAAGTGGGTTTACAAATTTGAACAAGCCCTTTACAAGACTAAATATTACAATTTACATTATAGGTCTCAACATAACCTTTTCATCAAATTACAAATATGAATTTTATAACCAAGATCAAAAAGACCTCAAGAGAGATCATATTTCAGAATCATCATAATGCCAACAATGCATTATGCTCGGCAAGGCTAATGCTCCCCCTGAACCTGTACAACAGTTTACTCCTTCATCTCCCCCTTAGCTTGTGCATCCTGAACACTTTCAACAACAGATCATCAAGGCATCTTCATCAAATATCAGAGTGAAATAGAACTATGAGAGCTGAAACATCACCAGATATAGCATACAACATCAGATATACCAAACAGCACCACAACTTGTTGCTGAAGAAATGCTGACCCAAAAAAAATTGTCAGCAACCACTCATACACGGTTTTCTGTGTATGAAATCGCGTATATATGTGACTATGTTTCAAGAAATCCGCGTATCCAATTCCATCTTTTGCATTTTAACCAGATCTGATCCTTTGTGAGGTAGAGACAATTTTCAGCTTCTTTCTGAGATATTTGAATGCTTCCCTGGAATATATGAGAGCAGATAGATAGGACAATGTAGTTGTGTTTTCAAGTGTCATCCAATGGTTGTAGCATAAGCACATTAGTAACCAAGCCTTCAAACTCTTTGCAACATCAACATATTCTTCCCAAGAAGAATTATCATTCCAGAACAACTTCTACAATAAACCATACGTGTCAAGAAATCATTCAAGTGATCTGATATCACCAAGATCTTCAAGATTTATCATGTTCATGATGTAACATGTGTAAGAATTAAAATAGGTCTCAACCAGCAACAAACTCTGCATGATTTATCCTTATCTCTGAATCATAATACTTCCATCTCATTCATGTGTGAAAGCAAGGAATACTCTTCAACAAAAATCAAACAGGACTCATCCATAAAATCATCATAATAAATCATGTATCATGTCATCATCATTTAGAACTAAGACATAAGCAGATATAATGTCAATAATGCAATCATTAGTAGTCAGACTGATGCTCCTAATCTTCAGCTGTCATACAAATTTTCTTATCATAAGCGCATATTCGACTATCTCCACTGTAACTCGCGTGTATACGCGGATTTAGTTCACAGAACCCGCGTATGGAAAGTGAAACATTGAAAACTTCACATTCCTTTATCTCCCCCTGAATTTGCACCACCTGTACCTGTCTTCTTCACATCAGATGCTCTGTCAGAAATACACATATTCAGAATAACCAAACCAACCATGAGAATCATCATACATTGCTCCCCCTGTGATGATACATTACTAATCCCTATAATGTATCTCACATCATCCCTGCAGTCATTATGAGAAGTAAGCTTTAGAAGCTGATGACTACAGTAGGGTCAATATTCCCTACGTTTTTGACCGGTCCTCCTTATTTTTCCAACTTTTCTTGAACTTTCTAATTGTGTGCTGGAAATTGTCCACTTTCTCAGATCTATTCATCCTGCATTCTTTTTCTACATGTCCATACTTGTTATAGGCATAACATATTATGTGACTAGAAAAGTAAGCATATGGATCATAATTTGTTTTTCTATTCTTTCTTCTATTGCAATCAGCTGCTTTATGACCATACTTGTTGCATGAAAAACAATACCCCTTGAAGACACCTGAGTACCTTTTTGTGTAGAATCTGCTTGTTTGTGACTGAAACAATCTGCTCTTGCAATTGGCTGCAACATGCCCATAATTATGACATTTAAGGCATTCAACATTATTGATCAAAGGAGGGAATGATTTCTTTTGAGAGTTCATGATTGTTGGTTGACCTTTTGCTTCTTTCAACACTTCAGGCTTTGCATTGATATCCTTTGAATCTTTAGCACTTCCTTGTGAACTAGATTCTCCTTTAACGGTTTCATGGAAACCAAGACCAAGTTTAACAGAAGGAGACCTTTGACTACTAAGAATATTGTCCAGAATCTTAGTAGTATCTTGAAACCTTAAGAGTTTATCTTTTTCTTCCAATTTACCTTTTAGAATGTTTACCTCAACCTCCAATTTTTGGCATTGCTTCTTCATACTTTCTTCAACCCTTCTTCCTTCTTCTAATTGATCATCAAAATTTAAAATCTCTTCTTTCAACCCATTTTCTTGTTCTTCAAAAATTTGTAGAAGTTCTTCATTCTTCTTATTTGATTTTTCCGGATCTTCCTTGAGAGAGATGATTTCTGCTTCAAGTTCTTCATTCTTCTTATTTGATTTTTTTAGATCTTCTTTGAGGGAGACGATTTCTGCTTCAAGTCCTTTTCCTTCAAATGATTGTAGAAGTTCCTCATTCTTATTATTTGATTCTTCGAGATTTGCTTTCAGAGAGATGATTTCTGCTTCAAGTCCTTTACTTCGATTGGTTACATTATCGTATTGTCTTTGATACATTTCTATCTGTCTTTGATACATTTCCATCTGACCATTCATCATATCTATCTGTTCTTTCATTCTACAGATCATTTCTTTGTAGATAGATTCTTGCTTATTAGATGATCTTTGTTGTTCTTCAACTTTAATCTTGAGAACTTCTTCTAGATCCATAACAATACTTTTACTATCTTCACCATTGCATGCACAAGAAGGTGAATCACAAGAACAACAATCAGTACCTGTTTTATCTCCATCATTTTCTGCTACACATGTTTTCTGAGATATCTCCTTTTTAGTAGCCTTCTTCTTTTGCTTCCTTCACATTGCGACAGATCTCCTTTAAGCGATCAAGCTTCTACAGAAGGACCTGCTCTGATACTAATTGTTGGGAAAAGTACTGAGAGGGGGGGGGGGTGAATCAGTATTTAGGACTTACTCAAACTTTTACTTTTTCATTCTCTAAAAACCCATACGCTACTTTGCTGAAGCCAACTAGCGTATACACGCAGATATCTTTCATAAAAATCACATATATACAGTGATCTTATTATGCCATTAATTCTTTACTTAGATCTATGCAACATTCATTCTTCTGATGATTAGATAACAGTAAGCATGTGTAGTAATAACAGAATAAACCATCACACATACGCATCACACAAGAACACCAGGATTTAAGGTGGAAACCCAAGTCAGGAGAAAACCACCGCTGTCGTCGTCTCAGTCTTCAATATTTATTATATAAAGAAAACATGTTACAACCATGTATTGGCGCAGACTCATACCAGCACGCAGGCACCCACCTGCAGAAGGCTACAACCTTCTCTCGTTTACCAGCCTCTCTTGGAAGGGAGCTACAACCCCCTGCTCTCGTTTACTAGCCTCCCCTAGAAGGGAGCTACGACCCCCTGCTCTCGTTTACCAGCCTCTCCTGGAAGGGAGCTACAACCCCCTGCTCTCATTTACCAGCCTCACTTGGAAGGGAGCTACAACCCCCTGACTGAAGGCTACAACCCTCAGCACCACCATGGACCACGTTTCATCAATTTTCACACTGGATCCAATATCTTCAATAGAATACAACTTGCGGGCCACTTTTCATCATATTTTCAGACTGGACCCACTCCACACATTTAAGCTCAATCATACATCAAACTGAAACTTATACCCTTATCAATTCATTCAATGAATCATCAACCAATCAATAAACAACTTGATATTTTCTCAACATAGTTAGCAACATTATCAATATTCAGAAAACTCAGATCTGTATGAATACATCATAGACAGATAACAGTAATACAGCAAAACAGATCAGACATTTCATACCACATACTTCAGCAAACCCTAGTTTTCATATGCGCTTTCCTTTCACTGATACTGCGTATATACACTCTTTCATGCATATAAACCCGCGTATACATCTGCACATACTTCAAAACTAGTTTCACATTCCATACGCGCTTTCTCTAAATTCAACCCGCGTATATACATGCTTTCTCTGCTACAAACAAGCGTATAGATCTTCAAAGATTATAGAGCAGCATACTTCTTCAGATCAGATATACAGTTCAGATTTTACCCTTCACTTCAGATACATGTTCGCCTCATCTCAAATCTAATCATTCCATAAACAGATCTAGAAGATACAAATACATTTCAGATCTAGAGATCCCTCTTCATCATTTTCTTCATAGGTGCATCATAGATTCAGATCTATCATCAAACTGTTACCCTTTCCATTCAGACATACTTCAGAGTGAAGTATTCATTCAAACCCAGACTCATGCACACACTTGCACAATGATTTTCTTCTCCTTATATAGATTTAGCCTTTTTCAATACCATGAGCCAAAACCACATTACTTCCAATGGTATTCCTGGATGAGATCACATAGACAATCCAGCGCTCAATACAATGGGTCAATACCATGGTTACTAGTAACCCCTGGTTTGACACATTTAGAGCGCAATTGATCATACGCGACTTGGCACGTACTTTTCCGCGTGCATACGCGCCTTCTCCTTAACAAACCCGCGTATGCCTTGTAACATACACTTTTCATCATTGTTCTGGCCCTTACTGATATTTCTTTCTCTGGTACTTCTGAGCTACTTGTAGAACATCAGATTTACATCATTAATAAACTCATCAAACATCAAGGACAACTTCATCAAGTAGGTTGCCATCATCTTCATCAAGTGGGTTGCCATCAAGGACAACACTCTGCATCATATTGCCAACAAAGATTATTTGACAGTAAGAAAAATTAAACAATAAAATGGTTGAAGAATGCTTGGTCACAGATGGTTCTGAACTTTCGCTCTATTCTTTTTTTTTATTATTCAGATGGAAATCGAACTCCCCAGAAAATATGTTTTTTCATTTTGTATCATTGTAGGAAAAAGGTAGTTTCCAGTGTTTGAAACTGTCAACCATTTCGTTACAACAATATTCTTTGTCTATGTTCTTTCTAGAAACAGAACAAATTTGTAATATTAAATTAAAATGAAAAGAAAATAGCTAATTAATCCTACAGTTCTTAATCAACTTCCTAATCTAATGATAAATCCCCTAAAATAAATTTAAAAGCTACAGCTTCAATGACCTGTCAGAAAAACAACGTAACAATGAGACAAAAACTTTTTTCTTCTGTCTACCCTGAGTTGGATGCTCTTGCATCAGGCTCTCGGGGTAACAAAAATTCATTGCTCTGTTCCATGAGATCTTCGACTGAGTAGCCTGCCTTCTGTATTTGTGCTGTGTCAAGCCATGAACTGTCCTCGATGGGACGGTTCTTCCACTTGACCAGGTACCGTAAATACTCCTTTCTGCGTGTGCGCTTGGCTACCTACGTGTCAAGGATGCCCTCGATATCAAGGGGTTGCGCCGTAGGCATTTTCCTCATCCAAGAACCACTGTCAATTTGGGTGTCCCGTTTTGGCCATGCTGCTCTGTCATCTTCAGTTCTGGCAATATATGGAAACAGATCTGCAACATTAAAGATGGGTGAAATGCCTATCCCTGGTGGCAACTGTAATTCATAAGCATTGGCGGAAAACTTGCGAAGAATTTTGCAGGGGCGAATCTTCTTAAGCTTCAGTTTGTTATATTCTCCCTTAGGAAAACATTCCTTGTGCAAGTGTGCAAGAACTTCGTCCCTGACATTAAATTGAACCTCCCGAATTTTTAAATCTACCTGCTGCTTGTACTTTTGACTGATGTCCTGCAATTTTGATTTCACCTACTCATGTAAATCGCTCATTGCTTGGGCGAAATCTTCCCCATTAGCACTTCTTCTTTCAAGCTTCCCCAAATCCCGTAGCTCATGCACTCCGCGAGGATGCATGCCATACAAGACCTGAAAAGGACTGTAACCCGTGCTGCGATTTGGTGAGTCTTTATAGGAAAATTCTGCTTGAGCAAGTACGCGATCCCACATCCGTGAATTTTCACCAATCAAACTTCGTAGCAGGTTTCCTAAGCTCCTGTTCACCACCTTCGTTTGCCCATCGGTCTGTGGGTGATAAGCGGAGTTGAAATTCAACTGAGTGTCCAAATTTTTCCACAGGGTATGCCAGATATGTCCTGTGAACCTCAAATCCCTGTCAGAAATAATGGACCTCGGCAAGCCATGCAATCTGACAATCTCTGTGAAAAAAAAGTGTGCCACGTGAGTGGCATCACTGGTTTTCCGGCAGGGTATAAAATGTGCCATTTTTTAGAACCGATCCACCACCACCATCACTGAATCAAAACCCCGCTGTGTTCTAGGCAGACCCAAGACAAAGTCCAAATTGACTGAGTCCCATGGTCTACTCAGAATAGGCAGTGGCGTATAAAGTCCTGCATTCTGACTGTAACCCTTCTCTAACTGACACACTTTACATCTGCTTACATATCTCTGCACGTCCTGTCGTATCTTCGGCCAGTAATAAAAAATTTCAATCTGTGATAATGTCTTGTCTATGCCGAAATGTCTGGCTAGACCTCCACTGTGCTTTTCCCAAATAATGTTCTCTCTCATCGAACAGTGGGGAATGCATAACTGTCCTCCCCTCAATAACAATCCTTCCTGCAAATTATAGTCCAACCATGGACTATTGTTTCTCAGTAAAGGGTTTTGATAGGCTTCATAAGCCTCCTTAAAATCTGTATTTGTTTGATACAAGTCCTTCAAATGCTCAAAACCCAGCACTTGTACCGTACTTTCCTGTAAGAGCAAAGCCCTTCTACTCAACGCATCTGCCACCTTGTTGGTCTGTCCACTAATATGTTTCAGCACAAATGTAAAACTCTACAGATACTCAACCCATTCTGCATGCTTATGGTTCAACTTATGATGCTGCATAATATACTGTAATGCAGAATTATCAGAAAATAAAACAAATTCATTACCTAACAGATAATGTCTCCAATGCTTCATTGCTTGGATGACCGCATAAAATTCCTTGTCATAGGATGAATATTTCCTCCTACTTTCATTCAACTTCTCACTGAAATAAGTGACCGGCCTGTCCTCCTGGATAAGTACTGCCCCAATGGCTGTACCGCTGGCATCACAACAAACTTGAAAAAGTTTGTTGAAATCAGGCAACCTTAAAATCAGTCTCTTAATGATTTTCTTCTTCAAATTCTGAAAACTTCTCTCTGCTGCTTCTGTCCAACAAAAAGGCTGATTTGCCTTTTTTATTGTGTCCAACATGGGTGCGCAGATCCCACTGAAATCTCTGATAAATTTCCTGTAAAAACTTGCCAATCCATGAAAGCTTCGAACCTCAAATAGATTCTTCAGGGATCGCTAGCTAACTATAGCTGCAACCTTTTCTGGGTCCATCTTCAGCTAATTTTCTGTAATCACAAAACCCAGATAAACTAATTCCTTTTGAAAAAAATACACTTCTTCAAGTTTATCAGCAGCTTATTCTGCTGCAATTTCCTCAATACACTTTGAACATGTCGAAAGTGTTCTTCCTTCGTCCTGTTGAAGGTAAAAATATCATCCAAATAAACAATTACAAACTTCCCAATGAACTCTTTCAGCACTTCGTTCATTAGGTGCATAAATGTACTAGGGGCATTACTCAAACTGAATGGCATTACCAGCCATTCATACAGCCCTTCATTTGTCTTAAAAGTTGTTTTCCATTCACCCCTTCCCAGATTCGGATCTGGTGGTAACCACTCTTCAAATCAATTTTCGAAAAATACGCTGCTCCACTCAAGCAGTCCATCATGTCATCCATTCGTGGCAATGGAAACTTGTACATGATATTAATTTTGTTGATAGCTCTTGAATCTGTACACATCTGCCACTCTCCACCTTTTTTAGGATCTAAGACTATTGGAACTGCACAGGGGCTCATACTTTCCCTGATCAACCCTTTATCTAGCAATTCTTGCACCTGCTTCCTAATCTCTTCTTTTTCCTTAGGGCTCATACGGTATGCTGCCTTGTTTTCCAGACTAGCTCCTGGTATAAAATCAATGCAATGAATGATGCTTCTCTTAGGAGGCAACTCGTCTGTTAAATCATCCACTATGATATCACCAAAATCTTGCAACATTTCCTGGATTTCCTCTGGTAAATCTGTAATCTTTGTATGCAATATCACTGTCTTTGGCCTCCTTACAACAACAAACTTAATCTCACTATCCTCGATCTGTTTCAAGAATTCTTTTCCTCCCACCAACAATGCTTTGACTCCACTGGTCTCTGCTGTCTCTTCTTCCTTGATGGGTACAAGCGTATGCTTAATCCCATCTTTGAAAAACTTGTAACAGTTTGTCTTTCCATCATGTACCACCTTCCTGTCATACTGCCAAGGTCTCCCTAATAGTATATGACACACATCCATTGGCATGATATCGCAAATAATCTTGTCCTTATATCTGCCAATATAAAACTCCACTTTGCACTGTTCATCAACTAGCAGCTGATGTCCCTTTTGTAACCACGATACTTTGAAAGGAGTGGGGTGTTTTAGCCTCTTCGGCCCCAACTTATCCACCATTTGTGTGGCTACCAAATTGTCTGTACTTTCACTGTCAATTATCAATTTGCAACACTTACCATGTGATTTGCAAACTGTCCGGAATAAGGCTTTTCTTTGGTCTGGTTCAACAACTTTTGCTGGTTTCAACAACACCTTATTCAACACCAAGGCTTCCCCTGTTTCGGGTGCATTCTCTACCTCTTGGTGTGGTGCCTCTGCTTCCTCCGTCTGGGCAACATATGTTCCTCTACCTCCTGCTGGTTCACCCTCAGGACATTCATAAGACTTGTGCCCCCACTTATGGCACCTATAACACTGGACAACTCCTCTGCCCCTACCATTACCTCTTCCTCGTTGGTATGGTCGTCCCCCTCTAGTGTTATTGTCTTTTTCTACTGTTCCTGGAGTTTTGGAACTGCTGCCTTCATCACTGGGATTTGTGCCTCTACCTCTGCCAAAAGTCTTGCCTTTACCTCTGCCAGATCATCCTCCTCTTCTGGCATTCTGCTTCCTGTTTATTTTCTCTTCAGCCTTTAAGGCACACTGATATGCCTCATCTATAGTTCTGGGTGAGAGAATATTGATTTCATCCAGTATTTCTCCCCTCAAGCCATTTACAAACCTTGTTGTTTTTTCGGGGGTGTCTTCTACATACCCAGCTCTTAAATTCAATCTGCATAATTCTTCCGTATACTCTTTAATAGTTAACCCCCTTTGTCTCAGATTTTGTACCTTCCTGTACAACATAATCTGGTAATTCTTGGGCAGGAATTTACTCTTCAATTTGGCCTCCATCCTGGCCCACTTCTTTATAGGTTGTTTATTCAACCTTTTCCTCTCCGCCTGAACACTATCCCACCATAAGGACACATGTCCTTTCAACTTGGTGGTAGCGAATTTTACCTTCTTATCTTCGCTTATTTCCTCATAATCAAAATACTTGTTCAACTCACTGAGCCAATCCAGCAACACATCTTCTGATAAATTTCCATCATAAGTGGAAAGCTCATGCTTCGGCTTGCTAATTGATAACAAAACTGACTTTAACAACTTGATTTCAGGTCCTTCTCCTTCTGAACCATCTGTCTTTTCTGCAACCACCTCATCACTGTCGTCTCCCCCTTTAGGATTTCTTCTCCTTCTAGCCTCTATTGTTGCTAATCAAGCATTCAAAATTCGAATCTCTTCCCTCAATCCCTCATCTACCACTCTGTGTATGGCTCTTCCTCGCCCTCGTCTACCAACCTCCATTTTCAGTATTCACAATCCCGCTCTGATACCAAAAATGATGGGACCCAGCCCTCAATCACAAATTGCACTCGCATATTTTTTAACCAAAACTTATATGTGAAATCAAAAGTGGCTGACAACCTGCCAAGTCACTGTAGTATTGATGGGTAATAAATTGTAATGTCAAACAATGGATTTTTATTGTGATTGTTTGGATGTACTTGCAGATTTTTAATCGATTTGTTATGACACCTCCATAGATATGAGTCAGCCCTCGTGATCTGGCGTGATATCCGATCCCTATTCCGTCTTTCGAGCTCCACTTCCGCGTCGAACAAGCAACTCCACTGACTGTGCCTATTTCTCAGTAACTAAGTTTAGGGAGAGGGTTTTAAAACTTCGTTTGTTTCTTAGGGTTTCATGAGATTTTTGCCAGTGAATTTCTTCGATTCTGTGTGGTAACCATGTATTTTATCCTCTGTCAAGAGGGTCCTTCTCTACTTCCGTTGTGCAGTTATTTTGGACAAGGGTTCCAACAAACCCTGTGATGGCAAACGATGCTTCTTGTTGGTTTGGTAATTTCGGTGCTAGCTTCTTGTTTCCTGCATTCCAATTTCTCGTTTCTGAGGTTTTTGCCCTTTGTACTTTAACTATGAAACTGATTGTTGTTGTCCACATTTTTAGGTTGGGACTGTCAACGACTCTTGTGTTCGCCTTCAGCTTCAAAAAGCACAGGTAATTTCTCTTTCTATGTTTTAAACTTCTTCCGCATTTGTATGAGGCCACTAATCGGTTCAGCTCCTTGTGAGCAGGTCTTATCGGTTCTAACCAGAGGTTTTCTTCTCCACTCCGCTCCCAGAATTTCCTAGTAAGTCAAACTGTAACCCTCTTTTCCAACTTGAACACTCGTTCTTGTCAGTTCGTTCAAACGAAGACAAATTACTTCAGGGTTTTGATGCTGAACAATTTCTTGGTTTTGCAGGTCCTTGCTAACTTGCAGCGCCTAGCCACTCCTTCCTTCAGTAACGAGACACTAAGGGTAGGGTCGATTCCTTAGTAATGCCTCTGTAGTGTTAGGGTTTTTCTTTTTTTAACAGTCACTGGTCTGCTTATGGATATTGTCGATGTATTTTGCAAAAGAAAAAGGTCTTATTTCTTGTATATTTAGAGTTCCAGCGTAGCGTTAAGTTAGGAAATCATATCAACCATTCTTTAGTTTGACAGATTCTCGCCCTCGGGGTTTTGTTTGTTCCGTTGGGGTTTCAGACTCGAACCCACGTCCGACTGCATGCTGAGTTTTCTATTTTTTTACAATTTCTGAATCTTCTTTGTAATCTCTCTTTGTTTTAATTCCAAAAAATACAAGAGAAGACAAAAATTTAAATTTGCTTCTGTGAATTTCGAAATTAATTGGCACTGTTTGTTATTTCTTACTGGTTCTGCATTGTTTGAGAAGGCGACTCCAAACTATCTTGCTTGTGTGAACTCGTTGTTGATCTCTGTAATTCTAATGACAATGTGAAGGTTCTTCCTATACCTGGGTGCAATTTTCCTTCTCCAATTCGAATTTGTTTACATTCACAATATGGAATATTGTGTACATAACATTACGATGATAAAAGATTATTTGACAGTAAGAAAAATAAAAAAATAAACTGGTTGAAGAATGCTTGGTCACAAATGGTTCTCAACTTTCGCTTTGTTCTTTTTTTTTATTATTTAGATGGAAATCGAACCCCCCAGAAAATATGTTTTTTCCTTTTGTATCATGGTAGGAAAAAGGTAGTTTCCAGTTTTTGAAACTCTCAGTCATTTCGTTACAATGAAACAAAACAAATTTGTAATTTTAAATTAAAATGAAAAGAAAATAGCTAATTAATCCTACAGTTCTTAATCGGCTTCCTAATCTAATGATAAATCCCCTAAAATAAATTTAAAATCTACAGGTTCAATGACCTGTCAGAAAAACAACGTAACAATGAGACAAAAACCTTTTTCTTCTGTCTACCCTGAGTTGGATGCTCCTGCATCAGACAGTGAACGTATTTTCATTTTTATATGAGTTATCACAAGTTAAGACACCACCAAGAGTATGGACTCTAGTGGTAGTTGTAACTTACCCAATTATATGTTGGTTTTCATAGTTGTATATTTTTATAGTAGCATTCATATATAGATCATGCTTCTTATATTCCACTTGAATTGCACGCTTCCTGTCATCAAGATTTGGCATATAGATATACATAATGATTTATGTGCCTTTTTTCTTTAATTTGGAAAAACGCTCGATAGATAGGTGTTTTCCACTGAACAGAGCGTTGCATGAAGAATTTGAAGAAAATTAATGGAGTCGGATCAATCCAATTTCTTAAAGAATTTTTATATTTGTACTTTGTTATTTTATTTTGTTCTTCTATATTATGAAAATCCAATATCTTAGAAATTAATGGAGTCGGATCAATCCAATTTCTTAAAGAAGTTTTATATTTGTACTTTGTTATTTTATTTTGTTCTTCTATATTATGAAAATCCAATATCTTAGAATATGCTAAAACCTGTGAATATACATTTCTTAGATAAATTCCAAGTATAAATACTAAGGATCTGGCCTAAAATAAATTCATTAATTATTGTTTTTAACAAAAGTAAAAAGGGTTTTTTTAAGGACCTTGCTGTGAAAATGGCTCCACACATTTTAGTGTTCTAGTTAAAATCACTTGCAATCAAATACTGAATACAACTGGATTTGGAAATGGCAAATGACATGCATGGTTTTTTATTAAAGAGAGAAAACAGACAATTGGAACTGCCTATGCCAATTTTTCTCAATAAAACACAATAAGATAAATAAACTCAGAATAATCTCATTCTCACGCTCCTATCCCCTTTTATAGGCTTGATGGACTCTCTACAAACTTTATTTTATTATCTTCCCTCGAAAAGCGAAAGAAAATACTATGGGCAAATACCATGAGCCTATAACATGAGAAAATACCACAATCAATACTATGGTAAAATTTTGTCCATTTTAACCATATCAAGAAAAAGGAATATTACACACTATGCGTAAAAGTTTTAATCTTATATAAAAATTTAATGGTTCCTATATGGATCGTAGCCCTAGGCATCACTATGACTTTGATCCACATCCATGGATGCGTACATGTAAAATCTACCAACACTCCTTTACTAATGTTCCACTCTGCATGAATCCACCTTACAAATCGCAAATTGCACCCACAGAGTTTTTGTCATCGGGATTAAACTAAAACTCTCCTTGTTTAGTTCTCAAGAAAACACAATAAAACTCTCCTTGTTTAGTTCTCAAGAAAACACAATAAGATAGATAAATTCTGTCCTCGGGATTAAACTAAACTCCCCATGTTTATTTCTCAAGAAAACACAATAAGATAGATAAACTCAAGATAATCCCACTCTCAAGCTTCTATCACTTTTTATAGGTTTCATGGACTTTCTAGAAACTTTATTTTATTATCTCCATTGAGAAAAACGAAAAAAAATACCATAAACGATATCATGAACAAATACGATAATCAATATCATGAGAAAATTCCATCCACTTTGACCATATCAAAAAACAGATATATTACATAAAAATATTACACACCATGAATAAGAATTCTGATTTTATATGAAAAAACAATCGTTCATAGTTTTAATTGCATATCTATATGGATTGTAGCCTTAATCCCATAACTTGAGGAAGAATTCTCATCTTACATGAAAAATTTAACCGTTCATAATTTTGGTCGCATACCTATATGGAACTTGGGGCATCACTATGACTTTGACCCTCATCTATGGATGAGTACATGTAAACTTGGCCAATATTCCTCTGCTAATGTTCCTAGCTTTCTCCACCTTCATACCACATCAATATAACATTGTACCCTTATCATTACAACCTTGGCATGTGTTCCTATATGGCCTTGCATCCATGTAGTCTGCCACTTGGACCCTGGCAGCTACGTCATTGCAAAGAGTCTTGTCAATTTGCTGAATGATGCCCAGATTTGATTCGGTCGTCGAGGGTCTATAGCAGCACACCATCGTTAGGTAAGTCATTGAGGTGTAGCAGCAAGTTTCCATGGGTTGTGCCATTATGGGATTGAGCCGTCGTTGTGGGGTGTGTTATCAAGGGAATTAAACCGTAGTTGTCGAGCAGATCAAGTTGTCACTCAATATGGAAGGCACCAAAACCCACAAATCATATATATATTAAAATTGGCTTTAAATTCGCCTATTAAGTTTGAATTTGAGGATTGACCATGAGACTCAAAAAACCGTGAACAAATTTGAATTTTTTTCAGGTTCATCAAATTTGGAACCTCAATGTTTGAATTCAAGGATCTCTATGACATAATAAGTTATGCGTTTTTGGTAGCCTTAGGGACTGAGTAATGGTGATGTAAGATATTTAGGATACTATACTATTGCATAGATGAGGGGCATTTTGTCAAGTGAGATGGAAAATCAACCAATGAAGGAATGGAATGGACTCTCCAATTTTCCGTGAGGTTCGACTAATTTGGCTTTAGAAAATTAGAAAAGGATTGCATTGCACATTTAATGGCTTTTTTAATGTGAAAACAATTGTTCTTAATAGTGATGGAAGTTTTTCTTTTTCTTAACCTTCATACTTTTCCTTAGTTTTCCTTAGTGTTTTTTTATATCGAAGCGCTTAGGATCGATTCAGCCATATTGGGAGTGAAATTCGATATTGAGATTTGTTTTGTTCAAATATTTACCAAAAGGCGAAGAGCTAAGTAGTGGCTTGATGATTTCTTGATTGTGACTTTTTTTACTTTTCCTGAAGTTTCCTGATATCGAAGCGTTTAGCATTTGATTCAGCCATATTGGGAATGAAATTCGAAATTGAGATTTTTTTTTTTAAATGTTTACCAAAAAGTGAAGAGCTAAGCGGTGTCTTGATGATTCCTTGATTGTGACCTTTTACTAAATTTTCAAATTTTTGATGTGTCTTATTATTGTTATTAAATTATTTTAATTTTTAATCAATTATTTTAAATAAAAATATTTTTATTATAATTTTATTAAAATTTTAAAATATATGAATATTAAATTAAATATTTAATATTTTAAAAATATTTATATTTTTTAAATTTTTATTAAATAAAAATATTAATTTATTTTATTTTATTGATTTAAAATATATTTATTAAATAAATAAGATTAATTTTAAAAATTTAAAATTTAAAAAATTAATATTATATTTTGTATTTAAGTTTAAAAAAATTAATATTACTGAAATTTTTGTTGGGTTAAATGCATTTTGTTGGTATTAGTTGCAGCTTACCCAATTATTGATATTAGTTGCAACTTACACAATTATATGTGGGGAATATGGTATTAGTTGCAACTTCCACAATTATATGTGGGTTTTTTTTAGTTGTAAATTATTATAATAATATTTATATTCATAAATCATGGTTTTAATATTCTATATGAGTTGTATATTTTTGTGGTGAAATTTTGGAATATGGATAAACATAATTAGCAATTGGTGTGGGTTTTTTTAGTTGTAAATTATTATAATAATATTTATATTTATACATCATGGTTTTAATATTTTATATGAGTTGTATATTTTTGTGGTGAAATTTTGGAATATGGATAAACATAATTAGCAATTGATTTTAAAGGAGAAATAACAATACCATTGAAATGGGTGTTCTATTATCTAGGTAAAATCTATTAAAATGCAAATGATGTGAAGCCACAACTTTAATGAAATTATTGATATGTTTTCGATGCAAGATGTGAAAACTATGATAGTAAAGCATATGATATTTAAACGTGGTTACATTTTATTCAATTGTGATTTTTGTGATTTCATTGCTTCAGATTGATATAGTGTTGATACCCAAGGCACTTTAAGTGGGATTTGAGTATGATCACTCTTTTGCATAGATGGAATTGGAACAAATTAGAATTGTTTGGATCCCAAGGACATCTATTGTTCTTGTCAAATATGAAAACCTGAAATATTGGAAGTTGAGGAGGTGTGTGGGTTTTCTTTGTATAAATGGTAATAATTAGAATGAGTGGTCCATTAACAATTACTCTTGCACCCCATAATCTAGATGTTAACATGACTTTTACGCTAGGGCACACAACGACTTGTGGATTTAATTGATCGGTTTCAAATTTAGGGGATAATGCATGTTGCATCATTGAGCATTTGATAATGCTATTGGAATGTGTAATAGATTGCACATTTTTTTATTATGTAAGAATGTGATGTGTTTCAAGCTACAAGCTACAATGAAACAAATCTAATAGATATGGATATCGGTAATGGAATATTTACCTAGAGTAACAAGCGAGGAGGGAAGCATTAAGTAGCCTCAAGATTGGACATATTCCTAATATTTGAGGGTATGTTGTTGCAATGGCTGGATATAGGAAAATATTCTCCCCTGTGGGGGATCTGATCATTCATTGGTGGTGTTAGAGATTGCAATGTTGGGAACCCTTAAAAATAGACTGTTGAGATTTGAGACATTCTGGATAAATCAACCCTCATTTATGGTGAAGATAAAGAAATAGTGGGAACATCCTCTCCAAATCAAGGGCTATAAAATGTTCAAACTGCAAGACAGGTTGAGATATATTAAATCCAAACTAAGGAATTAGAATAAAACAAATTTTCGTAGTATCTTCGAGGCAAAAGGAGATTTGGAAAAAAATATGGAGGCATTACAAAAAGTGTTTATATAAGAAATTGTTGACGGTGCTGGAAATTCATCAACCAAAGGGGTCTCCTCGATGTGAAGTCACAATTAGACCTCACACTATTTGGAGCATGAGCCCCAACAAGAAATAAGGTCAGTTTCCATTATCCTTAGGGATTTTACTTGGTTGCAATTATTAACATAAGAGGTTATACAACATTATTTAAAACAACCAAGAAAGTTGACACTGTGAGGCATACAATTGCAATGTGTCACTAAAATATTTTCACAACGGGGAGAAAGAGAGTGAGCCTCTAGAAGAAAAGTAATAGTACCATCCTAAAAGATACACACAAGAGCACAAGAAGATCACTAGTTAGTCCAAAAAGTAATTCACAAGACATTGACCATGATCATAAAACCAAATGTAACACACCTTCAACAAGATAAATACCAAAGCCACCAAAATAGTTCAATTTCCTTAGTACATGTATAATCATAGTATATTTAGAATACAATGCATGAAAATGTACTGGCTCATCAAGCTTCATATATTAAGTGGACATTCCAAGATATACAAGTGAAATGATGCCACACAAGCCCCAATAGTGGAACGTTAAATCACCACTTTCTTCACCAAAGATAAATCTTCTCTCTCGTGTCGATGTTAGAGAAGCTAAGGTGAAAGTTCATGTCCCCAAAAGTCCTTTTTATTGAGTTACAAGGGTGTATTTATAACAAATGAGGTGACTCTTCACCTCCCAGGTGACTCTTTACCTCCCTAATGACTCTTGAGCTTCAATAATGACTTTCGAATTCTTACATAAACTGTGAGATTTTATATGACTTTAGAATTGAATAGTGACTCTTCATATTTTAAGTGGGACCCTTGTTCCTCCACATATTTTACATTTGCTCATTTTGGACAATTACATAATTAAATTCAACAAATCATGTGGCAAGACACTATGACACATGTGACTCTTGAGATGATTCTTAACAATGATTACATGGAACTTCATTATGATGTGGCATTGACAAGTTGCTCATTTTGCTACTTTATTTACATCTTCATGATGCATATTGCATTCTCTTTGTGATCATACTCCAAGGTATTGATTGATATCGATTCTTCATGCGATCATGATCCTTTATCTTCTATCAAAACTAGTGTCTCTTCATCTTCTCTTTAATGATCAACTTTGTCTTTGAAACTACAAAGATGTCTTCTGGCAGGATCCCCTTCTTCATCTCCTTCATCATCATCCTATCATAATAATATATAATACGTACAATTGAAATCCACTCATGACAAGATGACATAGTCCAAAAAACTTCTAGTCTATCATGCTTCATGAAAACCACTGAATGAGTTGGAATTAGGTGTTGGACTGAGAGGAAGGCTCATGGATTTTGTAGATGTGCAACTTAAAAGATCATGGGCAAGGACTAAGGCTTGAGACTACATAATGCATAGTTCAAGAAGGACAGGGCAGGGTGACTACATGGTTGAGGGGCTCAAGGAGGTAGGCTTGAGGCTTGAGGCTTGAGGTTTCCCATCGCACAGTGGTAGAGGGAGAGAGGCCTAGGGTGTGTGCAGTTGCGTAGTTCAAGTAGTCAGGCTAGAAGGTTGAGGCTTGACACTCCACAATGCATAGAATAAAGATAACTAGGAGGATGATATGCATAGTTATGGAGGTCAAGGAGGTAGTCTTGAGCCTTCTGACTATGCAATGTGTAGTTTTGGAGGGAGACTGAATAGTGGATTATACAGTTCAAGTACCCAGGGAGACAATTTGATGACTGAGATTATTCAATGTGTGGCAAGAGACTGGTTGGGAGGCAGGATTGCATAGTTTATGAGGGTAGGAAGGCAATCCTTGAGCACTATGATTGCACAACGTGTAGTCCTTGTATGCATGAACTATGTATTGTGCAGTTCTAGGTTGCAAGAAGTAATATTGAGCCTTTCTATTACGCAATTGATAGTTTAGGAGGATGATTTGGGTCAAGTTGGCAAGGAAGAAAGATTTTTCAAGATTTGCCTAAGTGCGGGATCAGTACAGTCGAAGTGAGACTAGGGTGAACCTATGAATGACCATGCACACTCAAAAAAAATTATGACACAACACTAAACACTCAACATACAAGAACAACATGATCCCATCAATGCGATGTAAATACAACAACATCCTCCAAGTGCGACACTTAGGGTACACTTTGCAAAGATAGTGATGACACATATACAATGGTTCTCAATACTTGGGTAATATATCTTATGTATTTCCTTATGATGAATGGGACACAATAGTGTAGCAGAATGCATCAAAACTTCTCCTACATGACCACGTGGTAAGTTTTTAAAAAAATTCCTTCATGACCCTGTGGTAAGTTTTTAAAAATCCTTAGTGCCCTCCTAAGGGAGAGGTGTACAATTCGAAAATAATGTTTTGTTTCAGTTGGGACTTATTACAAATATATAAGCGATCTTTGTACCATAATGAATAATTAATCCAGCTAAATGTATCAAACGTACTGGGATCTTGCTACAAATTTTAAATGAGTGTCCACACATCTTCATAATTCTTCCATTGATGCCTTGCTTTGGTTATCCACTCAGGTTGGATAATAGAAATGGCACAAAACAATGCTTCCACATCCTCATCATTTCTTGAGAGTGCATATCCAACAATATTTTGCTTCCCTTTTTTGTAGATGATTTCAAATTCATAACCCAACATCTTTGTGACCCATTTTGTTGTTGTTTTGAATCTAATATTTGTTCCAAAAAGTATTTAATACTATCAGGATCTATTTTTACCTTCAAGTGTCTTCCCATTGGGTAAGGCCGCCATTACTTTAGTGCATGTAGTATTTCCAACATTTCATTCTCCTAAATAGGTTTTTTTAAATAATTTCCTTTGATAATATGACTTCCAAAAGCAATGGGTCTTCCTTCTTGCATTAAAAACGCACCAATTCCATTTCTCGAGGCATCACATTCCACAATAAAGGTTTTTGTGAAGTCTAGCGTAGCTAAGACTGATGCTTGGCACATTTCCTCTGTAAGATGTTCAAATGTCATAGTTTCTTTTGGAGTCCAAGAAAATGCATCTTTCTTTAGTAATGATGTTAGAGGTGTTGATATTCTCCCATAATTCTTAACAAAATTGTGATAATACACTATCAACCTGAGAAATCCTCAAAGATGATTTATGATTTTCGGTATTTTCCATTCCTTAATGGATTTAATTTTGTTAGGGCCTTCCTTAACACCCTCATGAGACACAATATGACCCAAATATTCCACCTCTTGTACTCCAAATAAACATTTGGAGGTTTTTTCATATAATTGTTTCTCCTCCAAGAGTTTGAGCACCCTATCAACATGTTGAACATGATCCTTCCAAGACTTTTTGTAGATTAGTATATCATCAAAAAATACCAACACAAATTTTCCAAGGAAGGGTTTGAAAATGGAATTCATCAAACCTTGAAATGTGCAAGTTTAATTAGTAAGGCCAAAAGGAATGACCAAAAAATCATAATGACCCTCATGAGTTTTGAATTTTTTTTCATAATTTATTCAGTATTCATTCTAATTTGATGATATCCTGAATGAAGATCCATCTTGGTGAAGTAAATTTCTCCATGTAATTCGTCCAACAATTCATCAATGATAGGGATGGGAAATTTATCTTTAATAGTGAACTTGTTGAGCTCCCTATAATCTGGACACATACACCATGATCCATCCTTATTATGAACCAATACTACTATAGTAGAGAAAGAACTTTGAATAGGTTGAATTATACCAGCATCTAACATTTATGCAACCATACGTTCAATCTCAATTTTTTGGGCATAAAGATATTTGTAAGGCCTGATGTTTGGAGGAACACTTCCTAGAATAAAATGAATTGTTAGGATATTCCAACACATAGGAAATAGTTAAGTATAACTTGGTCTAGTGTAGAGTGAGGTAAAGTGTGTTTCTTTACTATCTACATTTGTAACTTATAATCCAATGGTCATGATATGTAGTGATTTGACGGTTCACTCTCTCCTCGGTATTAACGACACATGATCCATGGTTTAACACCCGATTGGTCTGTGATCCATATTTAAAGAGCATGGAGGATAATTTGTCTAGTAACCGTTTATGAGAGAAAAATATGTAAATTTTCTTTTTTTATATTAATAAATTGCCTGAAGTGGCTATGTTGTCTTAAGCCGTGGACTGTTTCCCTCTTCGAGGGTTTTAACCACGTGATATACTGGTGTACTAATTTTTGATCTGTTTGTGAGTAGTGACCTTTGGTGTTTGATCTAAGGAACTTACCTTGTAAATTCCTACATGGTATTAGAGCCATTTTGAGGGCCGCATTTGTTGTTGATCCAAATGCAAAGCCCGTTTGACTGCATGTTACTGTCGTTTTTTAGATCTACTATTTCTGACCACTTTTGGGCTGAATGAACTTCTCTGTTGTGTCCAGAGCATCTGTTACAATGAGGAACTCCTTTTGTTTCATGTGAAAAGGTTTCTGGTTGCCCGAGTTATGTTATTTTAGTTCTTGAGGTATGACGTATATTTTTTGTAGTTATATTTATTAATCGTTCTGCTTATTTCGGTTTCCTCTGTTTATTTCGGTTTATATTTTATTTATTTAACGGATATATAACCTCTTCTCTGTGTATGCTCTTTTCTCTGCACTGTGTGCAATCTTGACAAATCAGAAACAGGAAGACAAGCTTTTTTTTGCTATGTATGCTCTTTCCCCGTGTCTTTGTGCAATCTCGGGAAATCAGAAATAGTGAAAAAAAGGATAGTTGCCAGTAAGGCTAACTAAAAATCTAACATTCTACCGTAAGGCTTGCAGTTCGTTTTTTTGTGCACGAAATTTGTGTTTTTTTCTGCAGGAAAAAGCACACACATCGAAAAGTAAAAAAAAAAAAAACCTTCCTCTTTTAAAACAATTACAGAATCCTTTTAGTAGCTCACTTATTGTAAATTTAGTTTATGAGAATAGAGGTCTTGGGTTCAAGTCTCTCTCTCAAGCTTCTTTTTGTAAAAAGTGTTTTGCTAAGTTACTCTTTCTTATAAATCCCTTTGGCAAGTTGCCAGTTTTAAAAAGAAGGTTTTATTTCAAAAGCACGTGTAATAGTAACGTTGTAAAAATGACTCTAACTTATTTATAAAAGTGGGTCACATCAAGTTTTTTTAAAAGTGAGCTTATTGTATTAAGTTTGAAAAGGTGGGGATGGGGGATTTTTAAAAAAAAGTAGAACTTCATCATCAGCTTTCAACCTTTCACGTAACTATTCGGCATCGACAACACATTTTTTTTCAAAAATGCATAACTTCTTCATCCGGAAGCCGTTTTCCAAGCTGTTTTTTTAACCAGGCTATTTTTTCAATATCTTTCCATTGGATTAGTTAGTTTTAGCCATTTCCAGCTTCATTTTTTTTAAAAATGGAAAGTGCATGCCCGGTTATTCTTAACAACACCAATTATTTCCAATGGCTATCATACAGGATAGACTTACTTAGAAGTAAAGGGATTTATAGAATAGCCTCAGGACAAGAAACTAAACCTACCAATGGACATAAAGCTGCTAAATGGGAAAATAAACAAGATCAAGCACGAGGGTTGATAGGAATGTTCATTGCTCAAGATCTTCGATTTCATATCCAAGAAATTGACACCCCTGATGCATCTATGAAAAAGCTAAATATTGTTTTTGGGATTCTAAATGAAATTAGGGCCCACCAGCTTGAAAACGAGTTTCTTACTTTGGATCCCAATAATTTCTCCTCTATGTAAGAACTTTTGTGCAAATTCAAGGCCCTTAGAATTCTTTTAGATGGTTGTAAGGTCAAAAAGGAAAATTGTAGCCTTATCTATTCCATTCTTGCTAACCTTGGACCTGCATACTCTATATTTGTTTCCACCTTACATTCCACTAGAGAAGCCCTCATTTATCAAGGAACAACCTACAAGTCCCCCTCTTTTTATGCCTTTTGTGATTCCTTGATAAGAGAACAAGAAAAAAATCTTACACCTTGGTCATATCAATACTGGAAACGCTTCTAAGAAAGCCTTGGCAACCCAACAAAAACCATATCAAAATAATCCCAAGAAGTTTTATCCTAAAAAGTATTGTCCTAAACCAAAGAAGGGTCTAAAGAAATTTCAGCTGCAAACTGAAAAAGAAACTCACCAAAGTTATAAGGAAAATAAAAACAAAGGGAAGAAAATAGATAGAAATTGCAACTTTTGTAATTGTGATGGCCATGTACAGTCCAAATTTTTTAAGAATATGGAAGCCTTGTGTTATCACCAAATTGAGTCTTGTTGGGATACTTCAATGGTCAACTTGGAGTAACTCCTTCAAACCATTTGCAACTGGAAATTAGCCTCTCCAGTTTGAGAGGTTTCTTTCAATTTATTTAATGATTTTCTCAATTAGGTCTTAAATCAGATGGCTAAATCGGTGAGTATCTTAATGTATTTGATTGCAGGTGAAAAATGGGATAGATTTCACTACAATTGGGCTCATGGAGTCAGTAATGAGGAATTCAGTGACAAATGAATCTACTTGTGGAAGCTGAGAATTTTACTATTTCAATGGAAGGACAATACTAACACACAGAAATATTCAGTAGCTCAATGTTAAAAGAAAGTCAGAGCATGTGTGACATGAATTCTGAGTAATTCAACCTCAAGATACTATAAGTAAGATAAAGAGAGACATAAAACATAATCTCATTGAAACATTCCAAGAATATCAGGTGAAGCAGAAACAAAGTCTATCTATATAACTGATATCATAAATTACAATAGTAGTAGTGTCAAGTCACCATCTCCCAACCCCCACTAACTCTAAAACTCTTCTCATTTATAGAATGAGAACTCATACAAATTATTTTCCACCTTACTCACCTTGAATTCCCACCTCAGAGACCTATTTCAAACATGATTCCATCACTTGGAGACTTCCTATGGATATTTCTATTTTGCTGAGTTTGAATACAAAAAAGACTCTTCTTTTGTTA
The DNA here is from genome assembly GCA_034641835.2 of Pinus albicaulis. Taxonomy (NCBI): domain Eukaryota; kingdom Viridiplantae; phylum Streptophyta; class Pinopsida; order Pinales; family Pinaceae; genus Pinus; species Pinus albicaulis. The sequence continues at coordinate 1,063,877,643 of CM076570.1, forward strand.
ATAGTTCAACAAATCAATTTAATAATCCTTAACAACTACAACAAACTAGTTTGCTGAGTGTACTAGAGTGCTGATGTGTCATTATTCCACGTGGATGTTGAGCTAGACCTCCTCTACGTCGAATTTTTATAATTTTTTCACAAATCTGGTTAGTGAAAATTATGAAAAATAGGCTTCAAGCTGAGTGTGTAATTTCCAAACCCTGATGGATTTGCAAAAACTGAGAGAGGTTTTTATAGAAGGAACTGTGATGAATAAAATCTCTTTCAGATTTCCAAAACAAGTTTTCATTTGGTCTGAAATCAAAATTGAAGTTGACTGCTAAAAAAGTCATGTACAGAATTTTTCGTAGTGTAGTTTAGTAGCGATGTTGTTTTTGTCCTTTTTCTTTTCCTTCTGCCACCTCTGCTGGTCAAACAATGTTTGTCATTTAAAAATGAGTGAATACCATCAACCTCCTTCCTTGGATCTTCAAAAAACTATTTTTATAGGAAAAAAAGCATCTTCAAAAATTTCGTAGCATTTTTTGGCCTTCAAGCTTGAAGCACACTATGAAACTACCTAATAATGAAGAAAATTCCAAAATATTCCTTTTTCTTCCAAATTTCATCTGTAGGTATGCAAAGTGATATAATGAAATATGATCATGCAAACTTGCCTCTTACCCTCTTAAAAAAAAAACATTTTCACCTTTAGCAAGTTTATTCATCATTAAAATGACTCAGTTTTTTCTGAAAACATATGGTTCAGATATGAGCTCTTATCTCCCTCTACTTAATCGATGTTGCAAACCTGAAGGAGATTTTTTTTAGGTAAGTATGTATTGAAGAAAAACCTCTCTTGGTTTTTTGAAAACCATCTCCAGCTGTCCAGAATCTGCATTCTAAAAACACATATAAAACAGGAAAATTCTGCATTTTGTAAATAGAGCCAAAAGACATCCTCGAATCTCCCAATTTTTAGCACCTTTGATAAACGTGAAAGAGTTTAATTTTATTTGATATGTTCTTGACAATAACCTCTCTCGGTTTCTTAAAATACTTCTCTGTTTGTCTAGAAACGACCCTTGAAGTTGACTTCTCAAAAGTCAAAAAATAAAGAAATCCTCATATTCGCTACAAATTTCTTAGGAATTTTCGTAGCGAAATCTGCCTATTTTACACTAAATTCGCTACAAAACTGTGTAAAACTAGCTAGTGGATCACTTTTGTAATTTGAAGGCATGGGTGTGAAAACAAAAAGACATGGAGTGTAGTTGACTGACATGACATGACTCATGGTGGTTTTTTTGACATAGGATAAACATGATTTGGTAAATTCTTCATCAAAGATTTTTCCCAACATGACATAACATGAAACCTATGGTGACCTTATCAAAACAAATTTTGAAAATTTTGAGTGTGATAATAGTGGCTCCACTTGGGATGGTGTGCCCATGTGGTACAACAAAGAACTAGTAGTTCCAGTGCCACCTCTATTGGGATGCTCCCATTTTCAAAATGAAAACTTGCAACATGTTTTGACCTGTAACCTTGGCACTGAAAAAACTAGTAGCTGCTAAGGAAATGAAAGTACACATGTTGAAATTAAAACTGAAACTGACAAAATTTTTGATCTTCATGCTTATTTATATACAAATGATCCTACTCTACTTGCTCAGCATAAAAACATAATCAGGTGATCTCACACTTCCAATGAAGCCAATCAAGAAGTTGAGTACTGGATTGGAAGAGACATTCCACTTCTCTGATCATATAACCATTCCTGAGAGATGAAAACTTGTTCCACCATCTGAATTTGTATACATAACTGAAAATCATATTGAAATTCATTCCTATAGAAGATTCCAACAGAGCTGCGAAAGGATCTTTGAGATTATTCATGGATAATTCTTGTTGATCAACAAGAAAGTGTGAGTAAATATGATCCTTTGATGGTGTTCCTTGTTCAAGTTCTTCATTATAACCCTTGTGACCTTTCTCAAATAAAAAAGAAAAAATATGTTGATCATTATTTTCATTTGAGAGGAAGAAATACTTGGAGTACTCTTAGACACTTTCACAAGGAACTGCCTCAGCATGTACCACAGAAATTTCTAAAGGTAACTCTTCATATGATGCAACAAGCATACTCATCTTATTGTCCAAAATTTTCTTTTCAAAATTTTCTTCATTTGATGTAGGCTGATGCAAGGAATGACATGAAGAATAAACACCTTCCTTTACTTGAGGATTATAGCATTTATGTTCCAGTATTCCTCTGGTTGTTTGAAATTATTCTCATATTCCTGATGATCAAAAGAAAGTTGTCATGAAGGGCCTCTAAAATTTCCTCATCCATGAACGCATCATCTTCATAGTAATTCTCCAAATATTCAATAAAACTCACACAATGTTTACAACAGTCTTTGACCAGCAATAAGGAAGAATGAAATTCCTTATACATCTCATAAAATGCAACATGGAAATCATCAAGAGAATATAAGGTACCATTTGGCATGTTTTTGTACCAAGACCATGCTTTTCCTTCTAAAGTGACTATAATCATCTTCAAGAGACAATCCTCAGGGAACTGAACCTTAAGTCTGTGTACATGCATATGGAATCTAACCAAATGAAGAGTAACATTGTCTTTCTTTTCATTTTTAAATATGGGAATATTAGTTAACCAATCGACCTTTGGAATAGGATTTGGAAAACCAAGGATGTGAGACCGATTCATAGGGGTATACCTGGCATTTATTCTTGCAATGGAACTCATTTTGGAACTTCATCAAGCTAATAATCTTCAAGCAATGGAGTCACCTTCCAATTGATTATTTGATGTGTGGATTTTCCAGAGCAGAAATACAGCTTGCATGTGTCTAAGTGTCTGTTGCTCTCAGACCTTAGAACTGAAACTTTGTTGTTCTTCCCAGGGAAAATTTACACCATCGGTCCCCGAAAACAACGCCAAAATGTTATCACCAAATTGAGTCATGTTGGGCTGCTTCAATGGTCAACTTGGAGTAACTCTTTCAAACCACTTGCAACTAGAAATTAGCCTCTCCAGTCTGAGAGGGCTCTCTCAATTTATCTAATGATTTTCCCAATTAGGTCTTAAATCATATGGCTAACTCTGTGAGTATATTAATGTATTTGATTGCAGGTGAAAAATGGGATAGATTTCACTACCATTGGGCTCATGGAGTCAGTAAGAAGGAATTCAGTGAAAAATGAATCTACTTGTGCAAGTTGAGGCTTTTATTGTTTCAATGGAAGGACAATACTAACACACAGAAATATTCAGTAGCTCAATGTTAAAAGGAAGTCAGAGCATGTGTGACATGAATTCTGAGTAATTCAACCTCAATATACTATAAGTAAGATAAATAGAGACATAAAACATAAGCTCATTGAAACATTCCAAGAATCTCGGGTGAAGCAGAAACAAAGTCTATCTATATTACTGATATCAGAAATTACAATAGTAGCAGTGTCAAGTCACCATCTCCCAATCCCTTCTAACTCTAAAAATCTTATCATTTATAGAATGATAACTCATACAAATGATTTTCCACCATACTCACCTCGAATTCCCACCTCATAGATCTATTTCAAACATGATTTCATCCCTTGGAGACATCCTAGGGATATTTCTATTTTGCAGAGTTTGAATACAAAAATGACTCTTCTTTCATTAATAGTTCAACAAATCAATTTAATAATCCTTATCAACTGCAACCAACTAGTTTTATGAGTGTACTAGAGTGCTGATGTATCATTATTCCACGTGGATGCTGAGCTCAACCTCCTCCAAGTCGATTTTTTTACAATGTTTTCAAAAATCTAGTTAGTGAAAATTATGAAAAAATAAGCTTCAAAGATGAGTGTATAATTTCCAAACCCCAATGGCTTTACAGAAACTGAGAGAGGTTTCTATAGATGGACATGTGATGAAGAAAAACCTCTTTCATATTTCCAAAATACTTTTTCATTTGGTGTGAAATCAAACTTGAGGTTGACTGCTAAAACAGTCAGGTACAGAAATTTTCGTAGCGTAGTTTAGTAGCAAGGTTGTTTTTTTCCTTTTTCTTTTCCTTCTACCACCTCTGTTGGTCAAAAAAAAAAATTCAGGTCAAAATGAGTGAATACCATCAACCTCCCTCCTTGGATCTTCAAAAAACAATTTTTATGGGCAAAAAAGCATCTTCAGAAATTTCGTAGCGTTTTTTGGTCTTCAAGCCAGGAGCACGCTATGAAACTCCCTGATGATGGAGAAAATTCCAAAATCTCCCTTTTTCTTCCAAATTTCATCTGTAGGTCTGAAAAGTGATATAATGAAATATGATCATTCAAACTTGCCTCTTACCCTCTTCAAAAAACATGATTTTCACCTTTAGCAAGTTTATTCATCACTAAAATGACTCTATTTTTTCTGAAAACATATGGTTCATATATCAGCTCTTATCCACCTCTCCTTGATCTATGTTGCAAAACTGAAGGAGGGGTTTTTAGGTAATTATTTCTTGAAGAAAAACCTCTCTTGGTTTTTTGAAAACCAACTTCAACTATCTAGAATCTGCATTCTAAAAACATGTATAAAAGAGGAAAATTCTGCATTCTAAAAATAGAGTCAAAATACATCCTTGAATATCCCAATTTGTAGCACCGTTTAGAAAAGTGAAAGAGGTTAATTTTATTTGGTATGTTCTTGAAAATAACCTTTCTCAGTTTCGAAAAATACTTCTCTTTGTGCCCAAAAACGGCCCTTGAAGTTGACTGCACAAAAGTCAAAAAACAGAGAAATCCTCATATTCGCTACGAAATTATTACGTAGTTTCGTAGCGAAATCTGCCTATTTTGCACTGAATTCACTACGAAACTGTGTAAAAATCGCTAGTGGCTCAATTTTTTTAATTTGAAGGCATGGGTGTGAAAAAAAAAATACATGGAGTGTATTTGACTGACATGACATGAGTCATGGTGGTTTTTTTAACATAGGATAAACATGATTTGGTAAATTCTTCGTCAAAGATTTGACCCAACATGACATAACATGAAACCTATGGTGACCTTATCAAAACAAATTTTGAAAATTTTGAGTGTGATAACACCTTGGAAGCAACAATGAAGAAGCACCACCTCAATTTGGAGAACCCTTCAACTTCATCTTCAGGAATGACACTTTCTGCTTGTGGTTGTAAAGCATCTGGTTATGAATTACATGTACCTTCTTCTTCTCATTCTCATGAGTGGCTCATTGATTCTGGAGCTTCTTACCACATGGCCAAAAATAAAGCCATATTTTCTTCTTTAAACAATTGTAACACCAAACATATTTATGTTGGTGATGATATATCTCTTAGTGTTGTAGGATCTGGAACCATTCATCTAGATAATGGCCAGTTTAATGATGTACTATGTGTTCCTACCTTGTCATGGAACCTTATATTTGTTTATTAGATAACTCATTTAGGTTAAGGGAAGATAATATATTTATCACCTCATGATGTTGTAATCAAGGACCTCAAAGATCCTAGACATATTTTAGCTACTGGTATTGCTGATGATTCCACAAGGTTGTATAAATTTGACAACTTTTGGTCATCATGTCTTCCCTCCTTTTTTGTTTCTCATAATTATGAAGTGAGAAAACTTTGGCATGAGCGATTTGGTCACTTAAACTATCGCTCTCTTCAAACTCTATGTAAAGAAAATATGGTGGTAGGTTTTCCAATAGTATCTTGTCGAGATGGTGTTTGCTCCGAATGTGTACTCAGAAAACATCATTGGTATAGTTTTGACAAACGTGCCTCTTGGCACACTCCAACCCCTTTGCAGCTTGTGCACAGTGATTTATGTGGTCCACTTCCTATTGTTTCTTTCTCTGGTTGCAAGTACTTCTTAAATTTCATTGATGATTTTTCCAGATGCACTTGGGTATACTTCTTAAAAATCAAGAGTGAAGTTTTTAACATGTTCTTGGCCTTTAAGGCCTTTGTTGAGAAACAATCTGGACATCAAATTCTTAAGTTAAGATCAGAAAATGGAGGAGAATATGTTAACAAAAAAATTATCAAATTTTTCACTGAGCATGGCATTCAATTGCAACATATTGTTCCATATACTCCACAATAAAATGGTGTAGTTGAAAGGAAGAATCACACCTTAAAAGAAATGGCTAATTGTATGCTTCAATCTAAAGGACTTAGTCTCGATTTTTGGGCAGAAGCAATTAACTATGAAAATTACATAGTAAATCACACTCCTAGTAAGTTTTTAATGAATATAACTCTAGAAGAAGCCTGGAGCTCAATCAAACTAGATGTAAGTCACTTTCGTGTTTTTGGAAGTGATGCTTGGGCCCATATTCCAGATGCGAAAGATAAAGCCTTAGAACCTAAGAGTGAAAAATTCATTTTTGTTGGATATTCTGAAGATGTTAAAGGATATAAAATTATTCAACCTAAATCCAAAAATATAATCATTAGAATAGATGTAAAATTTGATGAAAATATATTAGTTTACGAGCCTAGTTCGGCAGGTGTGCCACCTTTCGCCTGCGAGCCTGATTCGGCATATGTGCCACCACTCTCTATCTCTTATATTTTTGATAGCATTCCTTCTAGTTCAGATGATGAAAACGAGGATGAAAATCCTCCTCCACCTATTGAAGATATTCCTTCAGCTCCATAGCTTCCAAGATGGGCCCGCTCTACTTGGGATGCAGCAGGTTCTCTTGCCGGTGACCCTGTAGATCGATGCCATACATGTTCTCAGTTCGAAAGAGCCTCTTCCTTATTGGCTCAAGTTCTAGAAAATTCTGATCCAGAAACCTTTGAAGAAGCTTTAGGTCATCCAGATTGGGATGAAGCTATGAATGAAGAATATTGTTCCTTATTGGAAAACGATACTTGGGATCTTGTTCCTCTTCCAAAGGGAAGAAAACTTGTCAGATGAAAATGGGTTTACAAAACAAAGTTTTGAATAGATGGAAAAGTGGACAGACATAAATCTCTTCTTGTTGCTAAATGATTTTCACAAGTTGAAGGCATTGACTATATTGAAGCCTTCTCCCTTGTTGCCAAAATGAATTCTATCTACCTTGTTCTTTCCCCTGCTGCCTCCCTTAAATGGGAATTCCATCAGATGGATGTTAAATCTGCCTTCTTACATGGATATTTTCATGAAGAAATATAAATGGAACAACCCCCTGGCTTTATCCAAAATGATTGTAGCCTTGTTTGTTACCTTTGGAAGTCTCTCTATGGTCTCAAACAAGCTCCTCGGGCTTGGTATGCAAAAATGGATAGATTTCTATTAGATAATGGCTTTTCTAGGTGTCATTCTGACAACACTGTCTACACCAAGAAAGTGGTAATTCCTTCACCATCCTTCTTCTTTATGTTGATGATCTTATCCTTACTGGTAGTGATACCAACCATATAAACCATGTGAAGTCTAGTCTCAAAAATAAGTTTGAAATGACAGACTTAGGACACTAGAATTATTTCCTTGGTCTTCAAGTCTTGCAATCCAAATAAGGTATTACCCTTTCTCAGTCCAAGTATGCTTGTGATATTCTACGCCAATTTCACATGGAAGATTGTAAACCATCCCCTTCTCCCTTTCAGTCCGGAGTCAAGATTTCAGTCACTTTTACTACCTCTGAAGTTGATGCTACATTATGCTATCAACTTGTTGGTAAAATTTTGTATCTAACCCATACCCATCCTGACCTTTCCTTTATCGTTGGTCTTATTGCTTGGTTTATGCACCAACCTCATGGAAGTCACAGGAAAGAAACTAAAAGAATACTTCGATATATTTGAGGTACAGTTTATTTTGGGATTCATTACAGTGCAGGAGCATCTCCATTGTTGATTGGTTTCATTGATTCTGATTTGGTTGGTGACCCTGGTGATCGAAAGTATACTACAAGATATGTATTCACTCTTGGTTCAGGACCTATTACACGGTATTTTAAGAAACAAAGTGCCATCTCTCTTTCTTTGGCAGAAGCAGAGTATCGTGGTGCAATTGAAGCCATTGAGGAAGCCATGTGGCTTCGTCAGATCCTGTCTGAATTTGGTCTTCATCAGCATCATTGAACTACACTTTGGTGTGATAATCAGAGTGCCATTCGACTATCCAAAGATCCAGTTCAACATCAATGTATGAAACACGTTGAGATTCATATACACTTCATCAGAAATCTCATTCATGACCGTGTTCTTGAAGTGCAATATTGTTCAACCAATGATCAAGTGAAGCTTACCAAACTTCGATCTATGCTTAGAGTTCAGGAAAGTTATCATTAAGGGGGGGATAGGCTCTAATGCCTCCTTCCTTCTCCTATTGTGTCACCTTTGTAAATCCTTCAATCCTATCCCAAGTTGTTCTTAAGGGGGGATGTTAGGATATTTTGACACATAGGAAATAGTCTCCTTTTGTGTCACCTTTGTAAATCCTTAAATCCTATCCCAAGTTGTTCTTAAGGGGGATTTTATGATATTCCGACACATAGGAAATAGTTAAATTATAACTTGGCCTAGTGTAGAGTTAGGTAAAGTGTGTTTCTTTACTATGTACATTTGTAACTTATAATCTGACAATCACAATATGTAGTGATCCGATGGTTCACTCTCTCAGTATTAATGACACTTGATCCATGGCTTAGCACCCGATTGGTCCATCATCTCTATTTCAAGAGCATGGAGGGTCATTTGTCTGGTAACCGTTTATGAGAGAAACATATGTAAATTTTCCTTTTTATATTAATAAATTTTCTGAAGTGGTCGCATTAGCTCAGGCCATGGACTGTTCCCTCTTCGAGGGTTTTAACCACGTGATATACTGGTGTAATGATTTTTTATCTGTTTGTGAGCAGTGACCTTTGATGTTTTATCTAAGGAACTTACCCTGTAAATTACTAAATTAATAGCATGATCATGATCACGAATAGGTGGGAGGCCTTTGGGAGTTTGAAACACCTTGGATTGTTTGTCCAATACTTTTTGGAGATTTGGAGAAATAGATGATTTTTATGTTTGAACCTCTAGTGAGAATAATTTTGAAATTACACCTCGTTGTTCTTTATTCAGAAGATTTTTCATGTCAATAGATCTGACAATATTTCTTGGTTTCCCTACGATACCCCGTAATTCAAATTCCTTTCCTTCCCAAAAAAAATTCAAGAAAACTTCTTGAAAATTAAAATAAGTTATCCCCAAAGACTGTAACCATTGGAATTCTAGTACAACATTAGCACCACCCATTGGAATGAAGAGAATTTGACTATTCAATAAATATTCCTCGATGGTTAGCTTGATATTATGGCAATTTCTAGAGAAATTTATAGCTCCTTCATTTTCAACCATTACTTGAAACTCTGGTGCTCGATATAAGATGCAACCCAATTCCTTAGCTATCTCACTCTGAATAATATTATGGGTACTACCTGAATCAATCAACACTATTACCTCTCTTCTTGATATATTCTTCTATCTTGAGAGTTTGAGGAGTGGTAATTCCTGCCAATGCATTAAAAGATATGGTTTGATTCATTTATTATTTCTTTTCGGTTGGTTCTTGTTGTATATCCTCCTATTTTGATGTTTCTTGTTCCTTTTCTTCCTTCTCTTCACAATCTATGTAAAATAATTTCTTCTCAGCACACTTATTCCCTTTAGTGTATTTTATATCATAACTATAACAAATCTCTTTTGCTATTTTTTCCTCTAATTATTGTGTTTTCAACCTTGTAGATTGTGGAAGGCTAGGAGCATAAACACTTCCATCTTTATAGTTGTGATTGGTAGACTTCCTTGTTGCCATAATTCTGCTTTCAACTTTTCTTTCCACCCTAAATGCCTTCTCCAATGAATTAGGTTCCCAAAGGTGAACCTCATGATAGATTTTATACTTTAAAGTCCCTATGAAGACATCAATCGTATGCTACTCTGGAATATATGTTATGCTAATATTCAATTTTTGGAAGTCCTCAATGTGCTCTGCCATTGAACCCTTTTGTTTGAGATTTATTAATTGGCTAAAGAATGTGTGGCTCTTTGTATCTTCATAACTTGCTATCATTTCTTTTATAAAAATTGACTAAGTGACAATTTTTTTACGATAACAATTCATCGATACCATACAAACTAATTGGGCTCTAAATATAAAGTTGCAATGCATATCTTTTGTGAGTTTTGCACATCACGGAGATCAAAATATTGTTCTATTTGAAGTATCCATGTTATTAGATCCTTACCATTAGAATTAATCATATTGATATTTCAAATTTTGTGGTTCTTAAACTCAAAATTAGATTTTCTAAAGCACAATTCATATTCTTTTCATCCTCATCATGATTTTCATGAATTACCTTGTCACCATCGGGAATCCTTTCTTGCAACAACTTTATCAAAATTTCCGCATCTGATTTTAAACCCTCCATATTAGCTTCCATGCCATCCTTCAAACCATAATTATTAGCTTCCATGTCTTCTTTTAAACCATCCGTGTCATATTTTATTTCATCTTTGGATTGTTCTTTGTGAGAGTGAAATTTTTTGCACTTGGTCTCGTAATTTTGAGATATCATGCTGCAATTCTTCCTCTTCATGCATCATAGTAGAGCTTTCTGAGGGCTTGATGGGTATGGAATTATTTTTTTTGGGAGAAATTTTATAACCCAATAATGATATATATGCTTCAATATGCCTTTGGAATCACTTCAAACTGATTTTTGAAACAAAATTTATGCAATTTAAAAAAAATACACACATTTTTCTTTCTTTTGGGAGCTAGATCTTGAAATGGTTGTAACTCTATAATTTCAGATCTCCAAGGTCTACTATTTAGTCCTATTGTAGCCCTCTGAATCTAATTTCCAACCCCATAAGTCAAACTGAGATGGGAGTCTTCAACAAAGAGTTATGTTTGATCTCCTACAATGCCCTGATTATAGACTAGATCAATAGAGTAAACTTGTACGAAGTGCCACGTGTTGTTGTTTCTACCTTTGCCCCTAAATTTCCACCCAAAATACTAAAGTCTGTGCCATTTTATCCAGTTTTTATAGAATTCAAATCTGATGCCTAAAATGAAAGTTATGATGATTTTCCCTAGGTCACCTGTTTGAGACTGAATTGTGGAGGCTGCAAAAACCCTAAATTCCATATATTATATCTCTAAAACTATAGAAAAACAAGATCCAAAATGTTTACACTGTGTTCACCAAGCTTTCGGCTCTACGTCATCAAAATTTTATCTTTTGAAGCCTTGAAAAAAAAATGTTATAGCGCAAATTCCAAGATGACATGTTTGAAGAAGGGAAACCGTAGAATCCAAAGCTCTGATACCAAATATTATGCAACCAACTCACAAAATAGAAGACAATATAGATCAACGACTTAAAAATTATCCACTTCGAGGGGGAACCCTCCTTTAAATTACACAAATGAACAATTCTTGGATTATTCAAATGAAAAAACCTCATTTCTATATATAGGACTTTCAAGGGTCACAATATAATCAAAGTCTACATAACAATAATAATCTAAGGGCACAAAAATAACAATAGCAGGTTTCTATGGGGCAAAAAAATAACAATATGGGGACTAGATGGGAACAACAATAAAAATAAGGAGGCTACACTAACAATAACAATAAGAGGATACACTAGTATTGTGGTGACCTATCATACATGACACCACATGTACAATGTGTGCACAACATCACATGTACACCGCACCATCTGCACAATGTGTACACAACGCTAGCTATACTACTTGTACATAACCACACATGTATACAACACTATCTGCACAACATGTACATAGCACCACATGCACTCAACACCACATGTACATAACACCACATGCAGCAACACCACATGTAAAATGAAGCATACCACACCATATGTACACAACACCGGATGTACAACCTATACACTGCAGCATATGTACATAAAACTACATATACAACATGTAAATTGCACCAAATTTACATAGCCACATTGAAAACATGTAAATAAAATTGGATATGTGCCATGTACTTAGCACCATCGGTACCCAACACTGTATATGAAATCAGGTACACAACATCCTATATGAAACATGCACACAACATCATATGTACACAATACTGCATATGCTAGATGTACACAACACTGGTATTACACATCCTAAGACCACAATGTCCTTGCCAAGCAACCTTGCTTCTAGTGTGTTATACATTCTTGTCCTAGCATGCCTCGAATCATACTCCTTTCTTCCATTGATGTACCCCTCAGCATTACCTATCTATAATATAAACATATAAATAGTATAATAACATAATATCAATTCACATCCACATAATAATTACCTCATAGATATGTTAAGGCTACTCATCCTGCTTGATTCCTCATAAAACAGGAAACTCTTCATGCCATTCACCTGGAAATCATTCCCCCACAAGAATTATCCATGAGAACCCTGTCAAAAGGTGACATAGATACATAGATACATACAAATATATAGTCTTTAGCATAAAAAAATCATGATCATGTCAAACAACGACATATATACACATATAAACATCATCATAAAACAATCATGAGCTTTGATGACGATGTCATAAAAATGGCATACATACATACATACATACATATAATCGTTAGCATAAATAAATCATGATCCCTAGCAACCATTTCATACAATGACATACATACATACATACATATATATACATATATACACATTGGCATAATCATGATCACCACATAATTACCATATATCATATGTTTTATGTTAAGAGAAATCCCTTTATTCGTGCAACACGTGCAAAACATTAAGAACAATAGTTCCCAACATAGCCAAGGAATTTGACACCTCAAATCCATTTACCTTACCTTTCCTATTACCTTTCTCATGATTTTCCTGCCATTTTCTATTTACCCCAATGGACCCCACCAATCCAACTAACTTTTATACTATTGCCTTCAGTTACCCTTATACATGCACTGAGCTTCATCTGGGTGTTATATTACCTACTAGACTTCATTCATCCCTTCCCAATATTTGTTAAATTTCCTCTTTCCCAAACCAATTCCTAATACCCTCAAAACATAAAAGGTGAGAAAAATAAATAATCAAGAAGAAAACCATGAAAACCAATACCAATAAGACACTACAAACAAAGTGGTATGGACATACACCAAAAAGTAAAAAAAAATTTCAAATCGAGCGCAACAAATCACAAAATACCAAAAGAAAAAGACTAGCAACAAATACCATGACTCAATCCCCATGGCTTTCCAATACTTCCAAAGGAAAGCTCAACCTGAGCCTTCTCCAAGATTTCATGGCAGTCTTTTTGCCATGCAATTCCATGTATCATACCGCCATAAACACATAACCGTCAGTGTATAAATAAATATAACAATATACCCGTTATCTTCCATTATTGTTCCAAGTATGCTTCCTTGTAACTAAACACACGTGTCAACAACATGTTCAAAATATCAAGACATCATATCCATTAATTTGAAATGAATCTTTACCAAGTCTAACAACCATGTCATAATCAACAATCAACTCACATTCATCAGTCATAATAAATCATTATGGGAATTTTGAGGTCTAAAATGGACCTCCTAAGGAAATTATAAAATAATAGTGGAAATAATAATATAAGATGTGATTACATCATCAAATTTTAGAGGGAAAAAAGAAAAAGCTACTTTTTTAACTCATATTTTCAACTTATCTCCCAAAGTTTTTGCTCAAATTTCAAGCGTGAGTACTTGTTGGATGCAAAATTTAATTCTTCATCCTAGGAGTACCCATGTTGCATACTTTTGATGGGTCCTGCTACACGAAAAATGAGAAATACATGAAAAACGTGATTGTAATAATGTTTTTTAATGTATTTCTCATTTTTCGTGTAGCAAGGTCCATCGAAATTATGCAACATGGGTACTCCTTGGACGAGGAAATAAATTTTGCATCCAACGATTACTCCCTCTCAAAACTTGACTAAAAATTTTGGGAGATAAGTTGAAAATATGAGTTGAAAAAGTAGTTTTATTATTTTATTATTTTTTAATCTTTTTACCCTTTTACTTAAAAAATGGTGAATCATACCCCATGGTTTACATCATCATCTTGAATCCTATTGGTTCTTATGAAGTTTATTTTTGTTGTACATTTTTCTTAGGAGGCCCATTTTAGACCTCAAAATTCCCCTAATGAATGCTACAACTATCACCTACTTACACTCAAGTACGTATAAGATGTTCTCAACGCATATGTGTCAGCGCAACCATATCAAACAAGATCATTCCTTCATGAAATATAATAGATGCAAAATAATATTATGAAACTAGTCAAACATTCATTCAAACAACATATAGACGAAATAATACACACCAAACACTCAAGCATCAAATAGATGACATAATAAAACATTCAAGCACCAAGTGGACGACATAAGAAAAATCATACCAAACAGGTGACATAATCAAACAATCTAATACCAAATATAAAACATAATCAAACTAATACCTCAATGTATCCAAGGGGAGGCTATCTTGTTTGCATAATAAATCTAGACTAGCACAATATAAATTCACAACATATCAACCAAAACATAATTAAGGTCATGATATCCATAGCAATAACTATCTAGCATGTTGACATCATAAACTCATAAACAATTGACATTCATGCATAATAATCACATATGTACAACCAGTCTAGATTATGCTAACATAATATCACGATATATTAACTCATACCTTAATGTGATAACCATAATCATCTACATAGGTCAATCCAAATTAGCATAAAACATAATAACATCAAGACCCTAAGTAGAATGACCATAACCATCATGCATACAACCACAATGCATATAACAATAAGTTACTATCCTTCATGACTAACTGACACGGGTACAGATGATCACATTGATTAACTAACATCTATCATACATGTAACAAGAAAAACCATAGAATGACAAACATGTACACAACCCTAATTCTTATAACAATCATTAACCAACATACTTGCATGCCAAACATACAATTCATGTATGACGATCTTCTCTTACCCCAAAATCTAGTGCTGCAACCTTGCTTTGATGATCTGTATCTCCCGCTCTATCTCGGCCAACACATCAACATCATAACATATCAATAGAATCATAATGACATATCCTTCATACCATAACCTCATGCATGGAAATCTTAACCATGACAATGCATGAATAACAACATGCATTAAACCCATCTAGGGAAAGTGTTGAACCATTCTCTAATACCACCCTGTAACACCCCCTCCCACAGTTACCCGTTTTAACTGGATTTCCCGAGGTAAATATGAGATGAGGGTCACTATGATATGACTCAACCTGCTATGTAACCTTAAGGAAATGTAGTCGACAACTTAAGACCTTATTGACTTCCCTGAGGTGCCATGGGACCTCCAGGAGTAACCCAACACTTACAGGTGTCCAGCCCCTAAGACAACTCACTTTTTCCTTGACCTAGAACCCCAATTTCTCCCTTGCCAATACATCTATGTGAATATGGGTTCCTAGTCACACTCATAAAACTGCATCCATGCGACTATGGCATTTTTTTCTTAGTCCTATGCAAGTGAATCTGAATTTTGTGACACTTTTTCAGGGCCAAGAATCATGTATCTGCCCAGAACTTAGTGAAACTTCCAAAGAAGATATATGACATAGAAATAATTCTTGTAAGCCAAAAACTAAAACTAGGAATTGACCTGACCATCCCCAAATAGGACTGACATTTTGACAAACACTTGTTAGATATGCAACCTACAGTTTATGAAGGCAAGTTTGATCATAAGGGATTGGAAAACTATCCGAGAACATCCATTAAAGCCATATAATAACAAGTAAATTTCCTTATCAAAAGAAAGAGAAACTTAAATCTTATGTATATAGGAAAAACCAACCAGGCTCGAGACGTCCACGTTCCACCCGACCATATATTGGTTGAATCAATTATTTATTTCAACCAATCACCCTTGTGGCATATTCCAAGCATGAATGTGAAATCTAATGGGATAAACCAATCCAAACATAACCAAGGGAATCTAGAGCTTAAACCACCTCCACCGTCACCATTAAGTGATCTCACCTAAACCGGTGCACAAATTACAAAACCAAACCGACCTTGGATGCCTTAGAATTTATTCACCAATACCTTGACGAATTTTCCTGTCTCCACCCTCAGGCTTTATCGTGTATTCTTCCATTACTAGTCAAGGGATTCCTATGCATTTAGGAATTTTCCTGAGACCACCTCACTCGGATCCAAAATTTTTCGGAAATAAAAAGCTCAAAACCGAGAAGAATTCGATCACACCATGTATATCTGGAAATGGCAAGGCTAGGCTAAAATCCACTATCAAAACCTAGCAAAATCCATTCCAATGACAAAAAAAAAACCAAATACCAACATGCACATGCCATGCATGTAAAAAACAACTAGCAAATCATACATGTAACCTGTTACCTGTAATTATTCCCAGTGAAGTTGTTTGATACTTGCATTCCTTTTCTTTCCTTGTCCTTCTTTTCTTTTCCTTTCCGTGTCCCTCTTTTCTTGCTTGTTTTCTTTATCCTCTTGGTTCTCTTCTCCTCTTTGAGAAAAATTCTAACACTAAACCCCTAAAAGGTTGTGAACTGGTCCTCATAATCGTTTTTATAATTGATGGCTCTATTTTCTTCATTTTCCTTTATTTTTCTTCATTTTCATCCTCTCATGCAACCTGTGACCTTTCACCTCCCTTTCTTAATTTCCTTTATTTTCATAAATAAAGTGCCAATTAATGTCTCTCTTCCTTTTCAAAACCTTAACCATTGCTTTTTCCAATTTCCTTTAGCCATAAACACAACCAGTGATGCCCATTGGGATATTTTTCCCAACAATTAGTTTGGAATAAGTGTGATGCCCATTGGGATATTTTTCCCAACAATTAGCTTGGAATAAGTGTCCCTTGCTTGTGGTCTTATTTGACCTATATTAACTTTTATTACCTGAACTTTTAAACTAGGGTTGTTGTTGAATCCTTTGTTAAACTGAGAGGAGGGGGGGGGGGGGGGGGTGAATCAGTTTATGAATTCATGGTCTTGTAAAAACTTCATTTACACTTATTTACATCTTCATTTCATGATTAAATTAATATACAGTGAAACCACAATCTTAATTAGTGAGTAGCAGGTATCAAATAGATTAAATACAGAGTATCAACACATAATCATCATGTACATAGACACTAGATATAAGTGGAAACCCATAAGGGAGAAAACCACATCTTATTATTGTTGTGATGCAAAGGAAAGCTCCAACTCTCTCTCACCACTAATTTATTGTAGGCTCCAACCTACAGGAGGCTCCTACCTCAATTCTGCAAGCTACAACTTGCAAGGAAGCTCCAAATCCCATCCAATTTCTGCAGGCTACAACCTACAGGAGGCTCCTACCTCAGCCAGCGACACTGACATCTATCAAGCTACAACTTGATATGGAAGCACCAACTTCCTCACTCTTTCATAAAAAAAAACACATGCTGATTTACCTGGATATCAGCTCTGTTCTGTTCCTTCTTCACTGTTGTCCAGCAGCCTTCATATCTGCCTTATATCATCTCTCAATCTTCATAGCTTCTCTATCTGCTCCTCCTTCTTCTTACCCTCTCTGCCTCATTTCTCCATTCTCTAACCTCTCTTTATGCATATCTATGTGACATCATTTATAGAGATTACCTTATGAATGTTTGTATTCCATAGGGAATTCGAAGTGAATATGTATGACTCTTTGCCTTCCACCTCGTTTTCTTGCCTAGAACATTCGGAACAATATAACAATATGTATACATTTCAATATTATAGTGGGGTGTTTTTTTGCCCACGGAGACTTGTCTTTTCATCACAAATAATGTAAAATTAATTAAAACATTTACAGTTACATTTGCAACAGATATATCTCATTCAACCCTTTCACTTCTCGGCTCACTGTATGTTTGTCCTTTTTGCTGTTGAAGTGTAACAGTTCTGCATACCTCTGTTCACTGTAACTTTGTGTACCTTTGCATATCAGATCTTAGAATATGATCCTCTTTCTTCTCTCATCACACCTTCAGATTTTATTACAAAAATTTCTTCAATTCTCAACAGAGCTTATCCAGCTCTGATACCACTTGATGGCAGGGTACCCTGCCAAACCCACATACTCTCCTCTTGAATGCATATAAAAATTCATGCACCCAATTTAGCGCTCAATACAATCGTAAATCTGGGAAAAATTTAAAAATATATCTGGAAGCTTTAATATCTCAAATCTGAGATTTGAGATATTAATTTAACATTCTTATGGTTATAAAACCACACCCCTAGATTTCAATATCTTTGTCTCATGCGGAAGCTCTGAGCTTCAAGTCTCTATTTTTAAAAGCTTACAATAAGCCTCATGTGCGGAAGTTAAATTCCTGTTCTTAACACTATGGTTAGAACCCACATATTACAAACCCATCTCGTGATATTCGAATCGATGTTCGAATATTTCAATTGAACCCAAATATTCAAACTTTCGCCCTCAACTTATGGAGTCTCTTACTACCATTTGAGCTTCATATTATGAAATTCGAAATGTATGTATCCACCACGCTTTAATCAAATTGATACATTACCAATAAAGGTCTTTTATCCTGACCTTCTCATAATTCATAAATCGACCCACTCAACATTAAAACTCAATTGTAATATATGTTCGAGCCCACATATCAAATAATTAATAAACACTTACCAATGAAAAGAACACTATCCATACATGGAGTTAACAAGCCTGCAACTTGCAATGCGATTGCCCTTGGATCCCTTACCTCAATGATCGAACACAAATTGCATTTTTTTCATCACGAAGCTTTAACACGAAAATATTTTGCGAAATAGGCAGTATTCCAATTCCATCTTTGCTACGTGTCAATAGCCGAATGTTATCGCATTATTTTCAGCAATACCATATACCGTCTATTTGGTATGCGAAAACCATCTGTTGGTTTCTCAAACTACCTTCACTATTCCGCTTACTCTTCTCACCTTCTCGACGTTGTTCCTTCTTCACTACTCCTCTGCGCCATCGCTCTACTGTGATATGTGTCCTCAACAAGTCGAATTCTCATTGTTGTTCTTCAACCCTGCAAAATGAGAACCAATTTCATCGTGATCTCATTTAGAAACTTCATTACGCATCTCTGCAACTAAATTATAGTTTCCTCTGCGTCTTCAATGTAGGACCTCTGTGCTCATAATTTCAATTCCGCTTCACTCTTTAGTGTGGAACTTACTTAGAACCCCTCTTCATATTTCCGATACCTCCTTTACGATTTCATTGATTTAGAATCGTGTTCCTACTATGCCTTCGCTCCATTTCAAGGATCGAATAAGCCCAATTGCAATGCAATTGTTCAAGGTATCTTCAACGATGCAGATCGACTCCCTTACACTGGGCTATTGCTTCACAAGGAATGCAATATCCCCTGAATTGCCTTCTATGAAGTTAACCCCATTTCGAAACACATCCAGAAAATTTCATACATCAATCTATCAACTCTCATCACTTCCAAATTGAATTCTATTCAAACATCCTTGTGCGTCATCGATCCTTGCAGTGATTGATGACTGCAACTCTTCTCTTAATATTTCACAGAAATATGTATGCCAATATGCATTCAACTTCAAAACATAATAGTTAACATCGATTTCTCCCTTATATGAAGAGCATTATTACAGTTACTTACAGAATCTCACCTCAACCCTCAATTATAGAGATTTAAATAACAGTTGCTCAATCAATTAACACATATAATTCCGAAACATATATTTTCATATATACAAATGAAATTACTTACAAAACTTCATGTTTTCCTCGGCCAGATCTTCAAAATTAATTGGCCTTTCTACCCTCACTACTCTGCCTCTGAACAACTCTTCTACTTCAATTCGATGCCTTTGCTTCCTCTGCTCCTTGTCTGTCTCCTTTGTCTTATTGCTGGTTCTTCTTTTTTCTTTTGCCTTAGTGATAGTTCAAGTGCTACTCCTATCTTCTCCTTTGCCATTAATGACAATATTTCCAAGAGTCTCCCCCTTTGGCTTTGATGGTACTCCACCAACACTCCAATACTTCCTTTAGGACTTCCTCCCCCTTTCATTCTGAAAGGTGTGTTTTGTCTTCCTCTACCTATCTTATTTTTCTTGATTTTCCTCCCCCTTTGACATCAAAGGCAAAGGGTTGCACATTTCCTAGTGTGGATTCTATCTTTGCATTTCCTCTCTCAGAGTTGTGTTTAGGCCTTCTTCTCATGGCTTTATACCTTGTCTTCCTGACTGGTGTACAAGAGTTGTTGGGAGAACACCTTTTTTTTTTTTTTGAAAATCAGACTTATATAATCAGGGATGCATCATTGGAACAATACTGAAATATTGAGAATGCTTCATACGACATTTAAAGTCTGCTCCAAATATACTTCAGTCCATATTATGATATTCATCTAAGATACAAATCTGTAGTACACATATATTCAAATATGACGATGCCAATGTATCTTTTATAGATATGGTTCACCTTTACTACCTGTTGGTGGTGATAAGAGCTAGGCTGCTGATAGGGATATTACACTTAATAGCTGAAAGACCCTTGATACTAATGCAAACAATTAATTAACCATAATTTAATCTAAGTGATCAAATGACTTTGCTACTTGTACAGGGTACTTTCAAAACTAACCCTTGAGGCTAGATACATTCAATGTATTAGTCAGTCTCACTTATTAATCATGCAATTTTCTTTATGAAATAAGGGGGGTATGTATGTCAATTATCAACCTATTTTCAATGGTGACATACCGGAAATTCCTTTCTGTTGAAGTAGGCTTTAGATGTAACATTAATAGACTCTTGAGCTTCAAATGTAATATCAACACAACTAGTCCTTCATACTTCAGATACTTTAACTGTTCTATCATGATGATCTTTCGCAAAAACATATTCAAGATTTTTAATTGAAATCTCAGAAAATAGAATTCACATGGTGTTATGAATGATCTTAAGAGAGAGGCCTTGAAGATATATATGTACTGACTTCAGAAATGCATGCAGTTATATATAGAAATAGATACTGCTTCAATGCTCAATATAATGCTTCAAGTGTAAAAAAAATAATGATCCTTTAGCACTGTTATTGACCTTTTCATGCTTTAGTAATGCAAATAACACTGGGAATACTACCTTGATGTACTTCTGATCTTAAGGACCTGTACCATACCACTGCTCCATTGATGACACTTGGTATTCTGTTGATAGGCAAACTGCTTGATCCAAATACCAATTGATACTAATTTGATAGACTATGCAGTAATTTCACTTCAGATCGCACATGCACCCATAGTTAAGACAACCTTCATGGTTTCTACTATTGAGATTTCCACTTTTCTCAACAGCAATCATCAATATACTGAATCTGATCTTGGCATCATTAACCTTTTTCTTATTCTGTCATTCTGGTTTAAAAGAATGTCACTACATTTTCCTTTCTAGGACTGCTCCAGAGTCATTGCTGCTTTATATACAATTCAACCGTTCTAACATAATGATCTTCAGGAAGACATCTTCAATTTCTGTACTTGGAATCTTCATGGGTAGACCACTCAGAGATTTTTCACTTATTTAACTTCATTCCTTCAAGGGGACTTTTCATAGATGAATGATGTAATGATAAAATGCTGATAAACATTTCTCTTACTCATCCTTCTTAAATTTGATTCATTGTTAATTCTTGCTGTGTGATGCACAGTGTGATCATCCTCTATGGATTTTTCCAGTTTTATAGCTCGACACACAATTTTTTGTGATTTTAACCATTCATAACTTAATGTGTTGTTGTCTTCTTAGCTTATATGTTTAGGGCTGATGATCCCTCTACCACCATGGCTTCTTGTTGCCTTCTCTCCTTCCATTAATCTATTAGCTATTGAATGCTTCAGATAATCTTCTTCATCTATAGTTCTCTATTAGAGGAATTGTCCTTTCCCTTCCTGACCTTTTAGCTGTTCTTATTCCATGGAGCTCTTTGTAGACTACTTTTATGGGGACTATTTATGAACTTCTCTCCCCCTGGGATGTTGCTTCATATCTATCACTGGTTGGATATTTGCATTGCTTCCTAGAGTAGTTCCCCATGAGAGTATGATGGATTAATTATGTTATTGAGGTAACAGACTCCCCCTTTCTCTTTTTCTTCCTTACTTTATTGGGGTTCTTCATAATGTCTGCACTTCTTTTTGATTCACAGTTTTGTTTGATTTGATTTGATTCCATCATCTGTCTAGAGTTCTTTAATGTATATGGAAGTTTACAGTCTTTTTCTTTTTGGCCAGGCTTGAGGCATACATAACATCTTATTTTACCAAGGTACGTTTGAGCTGATGTATAATATTTAATGTTCCTTTTTTAACATAGTTTAAATTCAACCAATTTATGTCCAAATTCATTGCATGAATAAAAATATCATTGGAAATGATTTATGTACCTGGTGAGTGGTTGTCCTTTCCATTTGTTTGCTTGAGGTGGTCTTCTCATTTGCTTCATCTTTTGCTGGTTAAACTTGATTTTTTGTGTCTTACATTGAGCTTCTACGTGTCCAAAGTCATTGCATGAATAGCAGTAGCCACTGAAATGATTTGTGTACCTGGTGAAAGATTGTCTTTTCCATTTTCTTGCTTGAGGGGTTCTTCTCATTTGCTGCATATTTTCCTGGTTAAAGTTGATAAGCCTTGTCTTACAATGTGCTGCAATATGTCCTGGTTTATGACAAGAGAAACATGTGATATTTTTCATTGGAGGAAAGAACCTCCTTTGAGATCTTCCGAACTTTTTCAATCAATCTTCAGGAACAATTGAGCTTTTTGCAATTGCTTGCTTCATCCTCTCATTCTCTGTCCTTTCATGTTGCTGCTTGTTTCTGCTTGTTTCATTACACATCAGGTTCTTGCTAGCTTCTGCTTCTGTGGTTCCTTTTTGAGTTTCTTCATCATTCCTTTCAATGTCTGCCTTCTCCGAGTTCTCCATGGAGGCAATCTCACCTTCGAGCTGCTTACACAACCTGCTCATTTCTTCCGTCAGTGTTCTAGCTATAATAAGTTCAGATTGCTGAGGGTTAATTTTATCTTTTACAGCTTTCATGAAATTGATATCCTTGTTATCTTAAACCTTGGACTTACTAGATTCTCCTTCTGTTGTGTAACCAGGTCCAAAAAGAGAAGAAAAGAGATATAAACGCCTTAGAAATAAGCCACTTCGAGGGGGCAACCTCCAATAAATTACATAAATGCACAATTCTTGGATGATACAAATGAACAAACCCTCCTTCTATATATAGGAGTCCATGGGGCCACAATATAATCCTAGTGGGGCCACAATGTAATCCTAGGCGACCTAACAATAATAATGTAAGGGCACAATAATAACAATATGGGGGTTACAGGGGTACAATAATAACAATAAGGGGGGCTACACTAATATAATAAGGGGCTACACTATTAATATAGGGACTTAACATGCCCCTCTCCTTCAAACAAGTGTTGTCCTCAACGCTTGATTATTTCTTGATGCTTCTGTATAAAATTCTCATCCTCCCATGTGAAATCTTCTATAGGAAAGTTCTTCCATTTGCTGAGATACTCTGAAATTGATCGTACTTGTCGAGTTCTTGTTTCTATGACTGCTTCATAACTTCTTTCGATGTCATGTTGATCTTCCTGTTGTTTCATTAGATTCTGCACCAAAGTTGGGTTATCCTTTGAGAGTTGGAGAACTTGTTGTTGATGCTCAATGTGATATTCCAATAATTTATCATCCATATTTGCTATTATTTGATCCTTCAAACCATCCAAATTAGCCTCCATTTATGCTTTTAAACCATCTATTTCATCTTCAATTGCTCTTCGTAAGATCGAAACTTGTTGCACTTGGTACCGTAATTTTGATATCTCATACTGCAACTCTTCCTCTTCATGCGTCATAGTATAGATTTTTGAGGGATTAATGGGTATGGAATTATTTTTAGGAGGCATTTCAGAACCCAATACTAAAATATATACTCAATAGGCCCTTGGAATCACTTCAAACTGATTTTTCAAACAATATTTATGCAATTCGGAAAACAAAATACACACCTTTTACTTGCTTTGAGGAGCTCGATATTGAAATTGTATTATCTATGTTATTGCAGATATTAAATATCTAAAATTTAGCACTGAAGTAGCCCTCTGAATTCTCTTTTGAATGCCACAGGTCTGACCTGATTTGGATTCTCCAAGACAAATTTGTGTCCAATCTCCCACAATGACCTAGTTATGGACTGGTTCAGTAGTGCGAACTTGTACGGCTTGACATGTGTCACTGTTTCATCCTTTGTCTCTGAAATTGATAGCCAAGAAACTAAATTCTGTGTACTTGCGACCACTTTTTATGGCACTCAAATCCGATGCCCAGAGAGAGAGTTATTGAACTTTTACCACGATCACCTCTTTGAGATGCAATTCAGGAGCCTGAAAAAGCACTACCTTCCACAGATCATATCTCCAAAAATATTGCGAACCAAGCTCTGAATTTTTTTGACAAGTTTCCTCAGGATTTCCGCTTCACACCATATGAATTTCAGATTCTGAACCTTCGTAGAAACAAAGTTATAGCGCAAATTCCACGATGACCTGATTAGGAGCCTGAAAAAAGACCTAACTTCCACAGATCATATCTCCACAAATATTGCGAACCAGGCTCTGAAATTTTTAGAAAATCTTCCTCAGGATTTTAGCTTCGCACCCTAAACATTTCAGCTTCTGAAACTTCGTAGAAAAAAAGTTATAGCGAAAATTCCACGATGACCTGTTTGGAGCAGCGAAACCCTGTAATCCAAAGCTCGATACCAAATGAACAACCAAATCAAAAAGAGAAGAAAAGAGATATAAATGCCTTAGGAAATAAGCCACTGAGGGGGAAACCTCCAATACATTACATAAATGAACAATTCTTGGATGATACAAATGAACAAAACCTCCTTCTATATACAGGAGTCCATGGGGCCACAATATAATCCTAGTGGGGCCACAATGTAATCCTAGCCGACCTAACAATAATAATGTAAGGGCACAATAATAACAATATGGGGGTTACAGGGGTACAATAATAACAATAAGGGGGGCTACACTAACATAATAAGGGGCTACATTATTAATATAGGGGCTTAACACCTTCATAGCCTATCCCAGCCTTTATGAGAGGGGATCTTTGAGCATTTAGAATCTGGTCCAATTGTTCAGAACTTTTCATTTGTGGAATATTCGTATTTAATTCCCTTTGTGCCTTTTCTGATTTCTTCCTTACACTTCCCACTTCTTCTTCCAATTTTTCACATTCCTGATTTTCCTCCTTTATTTCCATTTTTAGAATATCTTCTATTTTCCTTAATTCTTCTAGTTCAACTTTCAGTTTAATAAGGTCTTCTGAGTCTGGTTCTTCTTTTACATATTTGTGGAGACTGTCTTTTTGTTTCCTGGACTTGAGTTTAAGTCTGTCTATTTCCTCCAGGGCATTTCTTAGATCCCCCTCAAGATCTACCTCACATTCTTCATCAGATTCCAGGAGATCATCTTCAAATTCTTAATTGGCCATTAAGACAAATTCAGAGGTTCCTTCTTCATTGGAGGATTCATCTAAGCTTTCAGATGCACTGTTGTCTTGCTGAGCATAAAATGATTTTCTATTGAATCTCTTCCCTTTCTTCCAGTTAATTGTTATGGTTTCCTCTGTTTCTTGAGTCTGATTCTTTGTTTTCTTATGAGGACACTTAGATGCATAGTGCCCAACTCTTCCACAGTTAAATCATTTAAATGGAAGTTTACCTTTATATTTGCCTGAGCCTCTATCCAATATTCTGACAAATTTAGACTCTTCTTCATCAGAGCAGGAGCATGTTTCTTCCTTTTCAAATTTTTTCTTCTCTGTCTAAAAGGCTTCCTCCCTCACATTTGACTTCCTCTGTGGCAGTCTCATCTCATAGGCTGTTAAGTTTCCAAGTAATTGGTTCATGGTCAAAGTTTCCCAATCAGCTGTTTCTTCTATGGCAGAAACCTTGGGGTTAAAGCTGGATGGTAAAGATCTTAGAATATTTTGAACATTTACACATTCTTTTATGGTTTCTCCTAGAGCTTTCATGTTATTCAAAATTTCTGCAACCCTTAAGAAGAAGTTGGCAATGTCTTCTTCATCATTCATTTTTATGTTTTCAAACTGAGCTCTATAGACCTATAGTTTGGCTATTTTCACCTTTTTATCTCCCTCATGGATGCTTTCCAATGTATCCCATATTTATTTGGCGGTCTTGTTGTGCATTACTTTGATAAATTCTGCCTCACACAGACAACTTAAGAGAGCATTCATGGCTTTGGAATTAGCTATAAAATCTTTTTTAGCTTCTTTCTCTGTGTTAGAATCCTTTGGGGCATATCCCAACTCTACAACAGCCCAGACTTCTATTCTTAGAGACATTATGTACATCTTCATTCTTATTTTCCAGAAGGCATAATTTGTACCAGTGAATAAAGGGGCTTTATTTGTTGAGCATCCTTCTAGACTAGCCATCCTGGGGACCTAGGATCTCCTTCCAGTTGTTAAACTGATACAGAAGGAACCCGCTCTGATACCAATTGTTGAATCCTTTGTTAAACTGAGAGGGGGGGGGGGGGAGGGGTGAATCAATTTAATGAATTAATGGTCTTGTAAAACTTTCATTTACACTTATTTACATCTTCATTTCATGATTAGCTTAATGTACAGTGAAACCACAATCTTAATTAGTGAGCAGCAGATATTAAGCAGATTAAATACAGAGTATCAACACATAATCATCATGTACATAGACACCAGATATAAGTGGAAACCCATAAGGGAGAAAACCACATATTATTATTGTTGTGATGCAAATGCAAGCTTCAAATCCCTCTCACCACTGATTTACTGTAGGCTCCAACCTACAAGAGTCTCCTACCTCAATTCTGCAAGCTACAACTTGCAAGGAAGCTCCAACTCCCATCCAATTTCTACAAGCTACAACCTACAGGAGGCTCCTACCTCAGCCAGCTACAACTGACATATATCAAGCTACAACTTGATATGGAAGCACCAACTTCCTCACTCTTTCATAAAAAAAACACATGCTGATTTACCTAGATATCAGCATTGTTTTGTTCCTTCTTCACTGCTTTCCACCAGCCTCCATATCTGCCTTATATCATCTTTGAATCTTCACAGCTTCTCTATCTGCTCCTCCTTCTTCTTACCCTCTCTGCCTCATTTCTCCATTCTCTAACCTCTCTTTGTTCATAACTATGTGACATCATTTATAGAGATTACCTTATGACTGTTTGTATTTCATAGGGAATTCAAAGTGAATATGTATGACTCTTTGCCTTCCACCTTCTCGTTTTCTTTCCTAGCACATTTGGAAAAATATAACAATATGTATACATTTCAATATTACAGTGGGGTATTTCTTTGCCCATAGAGACTTGCCTTTGCATCACAAACAATGTAAAATTAATTAAAACATTTACATTTACATTTGCTACAGATATATCTCATTCAACCCTTTCACTTCTCGGCATTGTATGTTTGTCTTTTCTGCTGCTGTAGTGTAATATTTCTACATACCTCTGTTCACTGTAACTCTGTGTACCTTTGCATCTCAGATCTTAGAATTTGATCTTCTTTCTTCTCTCATCACACCTTCAGATTTTATTACAAAAACTTCTTCAATTCTCAACAGAGCTTATCCGGATCTGATACCACTTGATGGCAGGGTACCCCGCCAAACCCACATACTCTCCTCTTCAATGCATATAAAAATTCATGCACCCAATTTAGTGCTCAATACAATCGTCAATCTAGGAAAAATTTAAAAATATATCTGGAAGCTTTAATATCTCAAATCTGAGATTTGAGATATTAATTTAACATTCTTATGGTTATAAAACCACAGCCCCATATTTTAATATCTTTGTCTCATGCGGAAGCTCTGAGCTTCAAGTCTCTGTTTTTAAAAGCTTACAATAAGCCTCATGTGCGGAAGTTAAATTATTGTTCTTAACACTATGGTTAGAACCCACATATTACAAACCCATCTCGTGATATTCGAATCAATGTTCGAATATTTCAATTGAACCCAAATATTCAAACTTTCGCCCTCAACTTATGGAATCTCTTACTACCATTTGAGCTTCATATTATGAAATTCGGAATGTATGTGTCCATCACGCTTTAATCAAATCGATACATTACCAATAAATTTCTTTTATCCTGACCTTCTCACAATTTAGAAATCAACCCACTCAACATTAAAACTCAATTTTAATATATGTTCAGGCCCACATATCAAATAATTAATAAACACTTACCAATGAAAAGAACGCTAGTCATATATGGAGTTAACAAGCCTGCAACTTGCAATGCGATTGCCCTTGGATCCCTTGCCTCAATGATCGAACGCAAATCGCATTTTTTTCATCACGGAGCTTTAACACGAAAATATTTTGTGAAATAGGCAGTATTCCAATTCCATCTTTGCTACGTGTCAACAGTCGAATGTTGTCACATTATTTTCAGCAATACCATATGCCGTCTATTTGTTATGCAAAAACCATCTGTTGGTTTCTCAAATTTCCTTCACTGTTCCGCTTACTCTTCTCACCTTCTCGATATTGTTCCTTCTTCACTACTCCTCTACGCCATTGCTCTACTGTGATATGCGTCCTCAACAAGTCGACTGCTCAATGTTGTTCTTCAATGTTGTGAAACCAGCTCCAAAAATAGAAGAAAAGAGATATCAACGCCTTAGAAATAAGCCACTTCGAGGGGGCAACCTCCAATACATTACATGAATGAACAATTCTTGGATGATACAATTCACAAAACCTCCTTTCTATATATAGGAGTCCATGGGGCCATAATGTAATCCTAGTGGGCCACAATGTAATCCTAGCCGACCTAACAATAATAATTTAAGGGCACAATAATAACAAAATGGGGTTTAAAACGGTACAATAATAACAATAAGGGGGTTACACTAACAACAATAAGGGGCTATACTAGTAATATAGGGACCTAACATGCCCCTCTCCTTCACAAAAGTGTTGTCCTCAACGCTTGAGTAGCTCTGGGTGCTTCTGTATAAAATTCTCATCCTCCCATGTAGAATCTTCAGTGGGTAAGTTCTTCCACTTGATGAGATACTCTGAAATTGATCGATTCCGTAGTTGTCGAGTTCTTGTTTCCGTGACCGCTTCCGGTTCCAATATGATTTTTCCTTCCTCATCAAGTTCTGGCAATATTGTTTGAACTGGAATATTTTCACCTATAACCTTCTTTAAGCACGAAACATGGAAAACTGGATGTACTCGCGAAGAAGAAGGAAGCTCCAATTTGTATGCCATAGTACCAATCTTTTGCAACACCTTGTAAGGACCATAGTACTTTTGCGATAATTTATTATCCTTCTTAGCTTGCTTGAGGGACATTTGTTTGTATGGTTGTAGCCGTAAAAATACCCAATCTCCTACATCAAAACTTCTCTCGCTGCGATGTTGATCTGTCTGTTGTTTCATTCAATTTTGTAACAAATTCAGGTTATCCTTTAAGAGTTGGAGAACTTCTTCTTGATGCTCGATGTGATCTTCCACTGCTTGAACCTTCGAATTTTCTCTTAAAGATGATGTGATGGATGGTGGATGATATCCATAAAGTGCCATAAATGGGGTCATTTTTGCTGCAGTATGGAAGGAAGTGTTATACCACCATTCGGCGAGAGGTAACCACTTGACCCATTGTGTTTGTTTATCAGATACAAAACAACAAAGATATCCTTCCAAACATTTATTTACTATCTCAGTTTGACCATCAGATTGAGGATGATAAGATGAGCTATGAGCTAATTGAGTACCCAAACAAGAAAATAACTCCGTCCAAAAATTTCCAGTAAAAATGGGATCTCTGTCGCTCACAATAACTCTTGGGCTTCCATGTAGCTTTTGAATTCTGTCCATAAATGTACTAGCAACTGTAATTGCTTTAAATGGATGAGATAATGCACAAAAGTGTGCATACTTGGTAATTCTATCAACTACCACCATGATGACACTCTTTCCTTCGGACTTAGGTAAACCTGTGATAAAATCCATTGAAATCTCCTCCCAACGTTGACTTGGAATGGATAAAGGTTGTAGAAGACCCAGGGTCTTAATTGTCTCAACTTTATTTCACTGGAAAACCAAACATTCTGCCATAAACTTTTGAATATCAGATTTAAGGCCATCCCAAAAAAATTCTTTCTTCACCCTGTGGTAAGTTTTTAAAAATCACGAGTGTCCTCCTAAAGGAGAAGTGTGCAATTCCAAAAGAATCTTTTGTTTTAGTTGGGAATTCTTGCAAATATATAAGCGATCTTTGTACCATAAGGAATCATTTTTTCAACTAAATGTATCAGATGTACTAGGATCTTGCTGCAACTTTTGAATGAGTGTCCATACATCTTTTTCCTTCTTCCATTCATCTCTTGCTTCGGTTATCCAATCTGGTTCGATAATAGAAATGGCACAAAGCAATGCTTCCACCTCTTCATTCTTTCTTGAGAGTGCATCTGCAACAACATTAAGCTTTCCTTTTTTGTGGATTATTTCAAAGTCATAACCCAACATCTTTATGACCCATTTTTGCTGCTCTTCTAAAGATAGTCTTTGTTCCAAAAAAAATTTAAGACTATCATGATCAGTTTTTACCTTGAAGTGTCCTCCCATTAGGTAAGTTCGCCATTTCTTTAGTGCATGCAGTATGGCTAACATTTCCTTCTCATAAATAGGTTTTTGTAAATACTTTCCTTTGATTGGACGACTTTCAAAAGCAATGGGTGTTCCTTCCTGCATTAAAACATCACCAATTCCATTTCTTGAGGCATCACATTCCATATAAAGGTTTGTGTGAAGTTTGGTGTAGCTAAGACCGGTGCTAGGCACATTGCCTCTTTAAGATGTTAAAAGGCCTTAGTTGCTTCAGGAGTCCATGAAAATGCATCTTTCCTCAATAATGTTGTTAGAGGTGCTACTATTCTCCCATAATTCTTAAAAAACTTGCGATAATACCCTGTTAACCCGAGAAATCCTCGCAAATGCTTTATGGTTGTGGGGACTTTCCATTCCTTAATGGCTTTAATTTTGTTAGGGCCTACTTTAACACCCTCGTGAGATACAATATGACCTAGATATTCCACCTCTTGTACTCCAAAGAAACATTTGGATTTTTTTGCATATAATTGTTTCTCCTGCAATAGTTTGAGCACCCTGTCAACATGTTCAACATGATCCTTCCAAGAACTGTTGTAGATTAGTATATCATCAAAAAATACTAGCACAAATTTTCTAAGAAAGGGTTTGAAAATGGAATTCATCAACCCTTGAAATGTAGAAGGTGCATTGGTTAGGCCAAAAGGCATGACCAAAAATTCATAATGACCCTCATGAGTTCGAAATGCTGTTTTTGGAATATCTTCAGTCTTCATTCTAATTTGATGATATCCTGAATGAAGATCCAACTTGGTAAAATAAATTGCTCCATATAATTCATCCAATAATTCATCAATCACAGGAATGGGAAATTTATCTTTAATGGTGAGCTTATTAAGCTCCCTATAATCCGGACACATTCGCCATGATCCATCCTTCTTTTGTACCAATACTACAGGAGCAGAGAAATAACTTTGACTAGGTTGAATTATACCCGCCTCTAACATTTCTGCAATCATACGTTCAATTTCGCTCTTTTGGGCGTAAGGATATCTATAAGGCCTGATGTTTGGAGGAACACATCCTGGAATCAAATGAATAGCATGATCATGATCACGAATATGTGGGATTCCTTTGGGAGTTTCAAACACCTTGGAATGATTGTCCAAGACTTGTTGGAGATCTGCAGAAATAGATGATTTTGATGTTGGAACTTCTAGTGAGCATAATTGTGCAATTATGCCTCGATTTTCTTTCTTTAGAAGCTTTGTCATGACATTAGAGCTTATTATCCTTCTTGGCTTCCCCGCAATACCCCATAATTCGACTTCCTTTCCTTCTGAAAAAAATTTCAAGAAAAGTTCTTGAAAATTGAAATCTACTGTCCCCAAAGATTGTAACCATTATACTCCTAGTACAACATCGGCACCTCCCATAGGAATGGAAAGCATTAGACTAGTCAATACATATTCCCCCATGGTTAGCTTGATATTATGGCATTTTCCAGAGCAATTTATTGTTCCTCCATTTTCAACCATCACTTGACATTTTGGTGCTGGGTATAGGAAACAATTTAATTCCTTGGCTACCTTACAATGAATAAAATTATGGGTGCTACCTGAATCAATCAACACTATTACCTTTTTTTTCTTGATATGTCCTTCTATCTTGAGAGCTTGAGGAGCGGTAATTCCTGCCAGTGCATTACACGATATGGTCGGATTCATTTCTTCCTCTTCTAGGGCTGGTTCCAGGTGTATATCCTCTTCTTGTTCATTTTCTTCTTCCTCTTCACAATCTATGTAAAATAATTTCTTCTCAGCACACTTATGGCCTTTAGTGTATTTGCTATCACAACTGTAGCAAAGCCCTTTTTCTCTTTTTTCTTCCTATTTTTGTGGTGTCAACCTTGTAGGTTGTGGAAATCTAGGCATAGCAACACTTCCTTCTTTATAGAATTGAGTGTTAGGCTTCCTTGTCGCCATAATTTTACATTCAACTTTTCTTGCCAACCTGAATGCCTTCTCCAATGAATCAGGTTCCAAAACGCGAACTTCATGTTGGATGTTATCCTTTAAAGTGCCTATGAAGAGATCAATCCTGTGTTCCTCTGGAATATCAGTTAACCTTATATTCAATTTTTGGAAGTCCTCAATGTGCTGCCCCACTAAACCCTTTTGTTTGAGATTTATCAATTGGCTAAAGAAGGTGTTGCTCTTTGTATCCTCATAATGTGCTATCATTTCCTCCGTAAAAATTGACCAAGTGACAATTTTTTTAAGGGAGCAAAGCCATCGATACCATACAAATGTATTTTGTTCTAAATGTAAAGTTGCAATGCGTATCTTTTGTGTGTTTTACACGTTATGGAGATCAAAATATTTCTCCATCTGTAGTATCCATGTTACAGGATCCTTTCCATCAAACTTCCTCATATCCATTTTTGGAATATGGTGATTCTTCCCGCCAACATTAGAGTTTATGAAATCACAATTAACATTTATTTTCTTCTCATCATGAGATTCTTCTACTATATTTCCACCATTAGGAATCATTTCTTGTTTTAAGCTTGTCATCAAGCCTTCCATGTATGCTTTTAGATCAGTCTTCATGTTTTCCATGTTGTTTTTCATGTCATCCATCTTAGCTTCCATGCCCACTTCCATGCCATCCATCTTAGCTTCCAAACCATTCATCTTAGTTTCCACGCCTTTCTTCAAACCATCCATCTTAGTTTCCACGCCTTTCTTCAAAACTTCCATTTCATTTTTTGTTGTTCTTTGCGAGAGAGAAATTTGTTGCACTTGCTCTTGTAATTTTGATATGTCATGTTGCCATTCTTCGTCTTCATGAGTCATAGTAGAGCCTTCTAAAGGCTTAATGTGCATTGAATTATTTTTAGGGGCCATTTTAGAATCCAATACTGATATTTATTCTACAACATGCCCTTGGAATCAATTCAAATTGATTATTCAAACAAGACTTATGCAATTCGGAAAACAATACACACCTTTTACTTGCTTTTGAGGAGCTCAATATTGAAATTGAATTATCTATGTAATTAGGGATATTAAATATCTAAAATTCATCCCTGTAGTAGCCCTCTGAAGCTTCTTTCAAATGCCACAGGTCTGATCTGATTTGGATTCTTCAAGACAAATTTATTTCCAATCTCCCACAATGACCCAATTTTGGACTGGTTCAGTAGAGTGAACTTGTACGACTTGCCGTGTGTCACTGTTTCATCCTTTGGATTTGAAATTTATAGCCAAGAAACTACAGTCCGTGAAATTGTGGCCACTTTTTACGGCACTTCAATCCAATGCTCAGAGAGAGAGTTATGAATATTTTCCCACGATCACCTCTTTGAGATGAAATTCTGGACCCTGAAAAAGCACTACCTTCCACAGATCATATCTCCGAAAATATTGTGAACCAAGCTCTGAAATTTTTTGATGATTTTCCTTAGGATTTATGCTTTGCACCCTAAAACTTTCAGCTTCTGAAACTTCGTAGAAAAAATTTATAGTGCAAATTCCACGATGACTTTTTTAGGAGCCTGAAAAAAGACCTAACTTCCACAGATCATATCTCTAAAAATATTGTGAACCAAGCTCTGAAATTTTTTAACGATTTTCCTCGGGATTTTATCTTCGCACTCTAAAAATTTTAGCTTCTGAAACTTCGTAGAAAAAAATTTATAGCGAAAACGCCATAATGACCTGTTTGGAGCAGTGAAACCCTAGAATCCAAACCTCTGATACCAAATGTTTTGAAACCAGCTTCAAAAATAGAAGAAGAGAGGTATCAACGCCTTAGAAATAAGCCACTTCGAGGGGGCAACCTCCAATACATTACATGAATGAACAATTCTTGGATGATACAATTTACAAAACCTCCTTTCTATATATAGGAGTCCATGGGGCCATAATGTAATCCTAGTGGGCCACAATGTAATCCTAGCCGACCTAACAATAATAATTTAAGGGCACAATAATAACAAAATGGGCGTTACAAGGGTAAAATAATAACAATAAGGGGGTTACAATAACAACAATAAGGGGCTATACTAGTAATATAGGGACCTAACATTCAACCCTGCAAAATGAGAATCAATTTCATCGTGATCTCATTTAGAAACTTCATTACGCATCTCTGCAACTAAATTACAGTTTCCTTTGCATCTTCAATGTAGGACCTATGCGCTCATAATTTCAATTCCTCTTCACACTTTAGTGCGGAAATTACTTAGAACCCCTCTTCGTAGTTCCGATACCTCCTTTATGATTTCATCGATTTAGAATCGTGTTCCTACTATGCCTTTGCTCCATTTCAAGGATTGAATAAGTCCAATTGCAATGCAATTGTTCAAGGTATCTTCAACACTGCATATCGACTCCCTTACACTAGGCTATTGCTTCACAAGGAATGTAATATCCCCTGAATTTCGTTTTATGTAGTTGACCCCATTTCGAAACACATCCAGTCAATTTCATACATCAATCTATCAACTCTTGTCAATTCCAAATTGAATGTTATTCAAACATCCTTGTGTGTCATCGATCCTTGCAGTGATCAATGACTACAACTATTATTTTAATATTTCACAGAAATATGTATGCCAATATGCTTTCAACTTCAAAACATAATAATTAACATCGATTTCTCCCTTATATGAAGAGAATTATTACAGTCACTTACAGAATCTCACCTCAGCCCTCAATTATAGAGATTTAAATAATAGTTTCTCAATCAATCAACACATATAATTCCGAAACATATATTTTCATATATACAAATGAAATTACTTCCTTTTTTCCTCGGCTAGATCTTCAAAATTAACTGGCCTTTCAACTGCCCGTAGGCTTAAAGGAACTCTGTTTCCTGAACCTACTCTAACTCTGTCTCTCCATATTTGCTGCTTCAATTCGTTGCCTTTTCTTCCTCTACTCCTTGTTTGTCTCC
Source organism: Pinus albicaulis (assembly GCA_034641835.2). Lineage (NCBI taxonomy): Eukaryota > Viridiplantae > Streptophyta > Pinopsida > Pinales > Pinaceae > Pinus > Pinus albicaulis. The sequence goes on from CM076570.1 coordinate 1,063,913,494, forward strand.
TTTGTCTTATTGTTGGTTCTTCTTTGTTATTTTGCCTTAGTGATAGTTCAGGTGCTACTCCTTTCTTCTCCTTTTCCATCAATGAAAATATTTCCAACAGGTTAATGATAAAGATAGATGGCTAACTCTATAGAATTTGTACCTTTTTTTTTACGATTACAGGTTGAAATAAAATAGGCCTGCTACCGTTGGGCTTATGGATTCAACAATCAGTGCTTTCAGTGGCAATTTTTCTTGACATGGAAGCTGAGGCAGATAGGAGTCTTTAACAAAGGAAATTCACTCATAAAACATAGGAAAACACAGTCATTTCATTTTTAACGGAAGTCAGGGCATATAGTTATGAATTTTGAGTAATATAAATGAAATATACTGCAGGTGAAAAAACATAATATTTAGATCAATAAAACATTAAACAATCCATGAGAATCTCAGGTCTGTTAAGAAGAAAAAACCTCTATATAATTACTTATATAAGTCAAAATACATAAAGCAGCAGTTTGGTGCAAAAAATATCCAACCCTTTACTACTTCGATGATTTGCCTTTAAATATACATTCTTACAGCAAGGATGATCTTCCTGATGGCTAGATTCATCGAATTCTTCTTATCACACGTCACATAACTAAAAAACATGTCTTCTAACAAAAAATTGACAGCTATACCTTAAACAAGATCTATCATAATAGGAGTCTAACTCCTATTTATTACATATTCTGTATTATCTTTGTGAAACAGTTACATGTCAGATAAAAATAAGCATCACATGCTCGAATGATAGATGATAGGTTCATTACCACATTTACATATTAAAAACCCTCCTAAACATGTGGAACAAAACCCTGCTTTTCAGGAATGCATGAACCTTATCTTCAACAAGAGATTTATCTAATGACCTATATCCACAACACTTCCTTCAAGTCATAAATGTTTGATATTAAGGTCCCTTGACCTGTTGGAAGAGTCCGGTTGTCCAAAACTGTCATTAATCTGCTCCAAAACCATCAAAAACATCTCGCTATGAAAACACGACAGTTTCGTAGTGAGCTTTCGTAGTGTTGAAAAATAAGCTTCTACACCCAAAAAATGTGCTCCTTTGTTGTTCCATGGTGTAAACCAAGACATAACATGTAATATCCCAAAATGGAAAAATCAGCAATACTTGCACAAAAAACACATTTTTCAGAAATATGAGCATCAAAAGAAAAATGCAGCCCATGAATCCATTAGATATAACATTATTGAAATTATATCTAAGAGGAAATCAAAAATAAATGAATTTTTCCTAGTTAAACAGGCCTCCCATGCTCAAAACATCTTAAAAATGATGAAACCCCAAGACCACAACACACAAAAATTACTGCATAAAGAGACAGTGCAGTTATTGGAGGGTTATACTTAGAAAATGGAGAGACAAATCATATATTCTATTATATTACTCAATGAGGCATAAAAACAGAGATCTAATCTATTTTTACATAGATCCAAGATGACCCGGCAAGGGTTTCTTGACATAAATGATATACAAGAAAGATTTGTTGTAGATCTATGGCTGAATCACACTGTATAGCTGAATTTCTACAAAAAATGGCTGAAAATGAAAATAAATGGTTGTACACTCTCCTACTAGCTTTCTGGGAAAAAGGTTGATCCTCCTCCTGGGAAACTAGCTCATAAAAGTTGGGTTTTAACCCCTCCCACTGCACACCTTAAGAAATAACGTAGTTTCTACAAGGGACTGCATTTTTTCTGAAGGTAACTGATTTTCCTAATGCCAGATAGTGGTAAAATGCAGCTCAGAAAGCTCCTCTTAGATTTCTTAAACAAGATCTCCAATAAAGAGTAAGGAATCCCTGCATGAGAAACCCCTTGCACTAAACAGTGCAGCAAACTTAGCTAAACAGCCAAAGAATGCAAATAATTCTAAACAGACCACATAAAATATAATCTTCAATCATGCCCCATATAGTTTACATCCCCTCCATTATATAGTTGAGGAGCTTCCTCACCAATGGTCCCACCCAAATATAAGGTTGCTTCCATGCAAAGGTTCCTCCTCCAAAATTACGTTGTCTCCATGTGCCTTGCTCATATTTTTACAACGTTGTTTGATTTAGTCAATCTTGACTAGATCAATATTGACTAGATCAACCTTGACTGGATCTGCATGCCTTGTCCCCTTTCACACTCAAGGTGTCTTCATTTCGACTAGCTAGATTGATCTTCATTCACATTGAGTTGTCTTTATTTAGGATCCACTCCTCATATAAAAATGTTGTTGACTTAGTCAAACTTGACTTTTTCCACACATTTTAGATCATGTTCACACATGTGGATGTCTGATCTAGTTATTACATGATCCATTTTCACATTATGAGGGATTTTTATTCATACTTAAGCAACTTATTAGCCTCCTTGCCCATTTATTCATCTAAATAGATTTTAAAAGAAAAATTAATATTCCTATTAGATTTATGCTAATTTAGGAATATTACAGTCTTCCCCTCCCAAATGTTTCTTGTCCTCAAGCAACTGCAAGGGTGCTACAAAATCTCCCCTCCTCCTCTTGTGGCCTCCTTATCCAACAGTCTCCACCATTGCTTCAGATTTTTTGCAATAATTCTGTCTCCCAATGGTTCCTCCCAAGTGTGCAAGTTGGCCTTTGGTGGATAAACCAAATGGCTCTCATCATGAAAGAAAGGAAGGTCTATATGGAAACCTTCTTGCTGATCAATGGCCTCCTCAAGATAGAAGTGATGACAATCATGGGGAATTTCATCATCAATGAAGGATTCCCACCTCCATGCTATCATCCAAATGAAATGAATCACCTCCCAGCTTGGTAATTCATAGTAAAGCTCCTCCCAAATGCTCATGAGAGGCATGTCCCTAGTGCTCCAAACAATCATATGGCCTACCTCATAAAGAAACAAGTGATCTACTATGGTAGCCATATCCTTTCCCATTCTCCCCTTGAAACATGTAGTGCAAAAAGTGTGGGAAATTTCTTTCCCAAAGGACACATTCAACCAATGTGCCTCTCCTCCAACCATGTCCCCAATAAAGATAAGAACATCTTCAGCATATGGAATCATAATTGAAATCATGCTACCTGCCATATGAAATAAAGGAGAAGGATAATGGTCTCTCATGTGCAACCAGCGTAGTTTTACCCCCAACTGCCATAGAATATGATATGACAAGTGTTTTTCCCAACATTTTTTTGCTGCCCCATCCATCTTTCATGCTTGGAGAATGTGTATGATAGTTGGTGCTAATGAAGCACACCATGAAGAATACAACATCTCCCCAAATTTCTTAGGGGATGGTCAACATCTCCATTGTTCATGGCCCAAAGTGGCTCATGAAACCCATAAGAAAGAGTGCCCCCTCTTGGAGCCAAGATCTGCACATGAGTGTTAAGAAAATGAAATTACATAATAAATATATCATGATGTTTAGAAATACAATGTTTATCATATACTTGGTTTAAATCAGCAAGGTGGCTCATGGATGAGCTCCCTCTCACACCCAATGAATAAAAGAGGTGGTAATGATAACTCTTCCCAAGAGTTATGCTCCTCCTCAACCAACAAATGATCCATGCACTTCCTCATATTAGAGTGCATTTCCTCTTTGAAGTTCTCTCACATGAATCCATCTAGGATAGTATGATATCCTCTAATGAAACCAGTGGGTTTTGAAAGCAGGATCTCATAGGCTGCATTAAGTAGTTTCTCCTTGAGCTTGGAGTCTCTAGCCAAATAGATCTGATCTTAGGAATAAATGACTCCCTCAACTAATTTATACCTCCCATCCAATAATTTCCCATCAAGAACCTTACATGTGAAAAGTTCCTTGGAGTATTCCATCAAGAGTTGGGAATCCCAATAAGGATCTAGGCTCCCCAACATCGACAACGTTGTAGAAATCTGAAATGCAGCCCCTGTCATAGCATGGCTCTCCTCTTTGACATGCTTGATGTCAAAGTCACATGTTGGAGTACTATCAACTTCCTTTTGTTGCCCCCTTTGCAGCTGATCTTTCTCAATACAATATTGAATTAGATGGAATCAACCTCCCCTTGGAAAATCCTTGTCTTCCAAAACTTCCTCAATTTGGCCCATGCATGAAAGAGTGTTGATATCCTCTTGTCATGTTCAGAAATCTCTTTTGTGAATGAAAATATCATTGGCTGCCCCAAATATATGGAGTTTCCATATGACATCATGTCCATGCCATCATAGACTTCTAAATTCTCCTTTTTTAAGCACAAATAACTGGGTGGGTGATAGCAATGTCCAATTCAGAAAATTGCTTATCTCTCCTTTAAATCCATGGAAGATTCTCTGTGCTATGCTATTTTCTCCCAAAGCTCCCTCCTTAGCCAAGTATGTATATGTTGACCATAGTTGAGAGAAAACTTTATTTTTCCTCCCATGAGGAGGCCTCCTCGGTAGAATGCCTCCATGTAAAGAGACATTAAGGCATAGAGCAGGATGTGTATGTGTGTGGATAGATTTGTCCTTGCCTTCCTTGCATAGATCTTCTTGCCTTATTTGTGTATCAACCTTCTGAAATAAAGAGGGGTATATTCTCCTCATAATTTGATGCTTTCCCTCCTCTCTTCCTTCTTCTATCTTCAAGATCTCACCATTTGATAATGCTGGCACATGCTGCGCATGGATTGTGCCACAATCTCTATATGTGAGATTCTTTGGAACTCCTTGCAATAGTGCAAGAGTTTCTCTCCTCAGAGCAAGTGCTCCATCTTCCTCTTCATGAGGTCCTAGATGTGCTCTTTTCATGACTGTGTTATCATCTTCAGCCTTCTCTTCCTCCTCTTCAATAGTTGAAAATGCCTCATCATCAATAAGAGACCTTAAATCTTGGTCTTCTTTTGAAGGAGGAATCTCCATGTCTCCCTCTTGAGAAAAAGGCTCTTCATGCAAAGGGGACTTTTCCCTTGGCAACATGTCATACAATTTTCCATCCCCTTCAATGGTTTTCTGGAATGGAGTTGAATTTAGGGACCCTTCCAATCCATGCAAAATTTTTGTTTGATTTGGTTTAATAGATTCCATAAAAGGTGTTTCATAATATTTTCCATCAAACCTTTCCATTATCTTTTAATGAACTTTGCATAGGTAGATGTATTTACATTCTTTAAGGAAAAATATTCAAACAACCACCAAGCATAAGCCTTACCCTCAAGATGCAATGCTTCTACTTTGATGGCTTCCCTTTCTGAAAGTTTATGTTGTTGCACATAGGTGTCTAGCTCCTTCACCCAAGCCCTAGCTAGACATTTAGGTGATCCATAAAAAGTAGATAGAAAGAATCTACCCACACCATGCTACTTGCTCCTTGTGCTTCTTTCTTCCTTGATCTTTCAAAACCCTTGGAAGTTCAAGTGATCTTTGAACCCCTTAGATTGAGCTTCATACTCTTGCAAATAATCACCAAGAGTCTCCTCCTTTGGCACATATCCTTTCTGCTTCTTCTTCTTCATGAAAAAGTGGCTGATAGAGCATTGTAAATCTGATGATGTGGCTGAATTATCATATCCATAAGATGAGGAATTAGAGCTTTCCTCGTGTATATATCTTGCAGATCTTGTTGAGGGACTTCTATGTCTTTCCCTCCTCATTTCTTTGATGTCTTTGCTTCTACCCTGCAGAGTTTGAAAGAGAAGTTTTGATAACCTCTTTCCTCCAGAAAATAAGGGTTTTCTTTGATCTCTCTTTCATATCTTCTCCTCCCCATGAGAAGACTCCATGATGGATGAAGAACATAGGTTGAGCCAAGATTAAGACTCTAATACCACTGTAAAATCCCAAAATGGGAAAATCAACAATACTTGCACAGAAAACACATTTTTTAGAAATATGAGCATCAACAGAAAAATGAAGCCCATGAATCCATTAGATCTGAAATTATTGAACTTATATCTAAGAGGAAATCAGAAACAAATGACTCTTTCCTAGTTAAACAGGCCTCCCATGCTCAAAACACCTTAAAAATGATGAAACCCCAAGACTGCAACACACAGAAATTACTGCATAAAGATATCACATTTATACTCAGAAAATGGAGAGAAAAATCATATCTTCTATTATATTACTCAATGAGGCATAAAAACAGAGATCTAGTCTCTTTTTACATAGATCCAAGATGACCCGGCAAGGGTTTCTTAACAGAAATGATATACAAGAAAGAGATGTTGTAGATCTATGGCTGAATCACACTGTATAGCTGAAGCTCTACATAAAAATGGCTGAACATGCGAATAAATGGTTTTAGACTCTCCTACTAGCTTTCCGAGAAAAAGGTTGATCCTCCTCCTGGGAAACTAGCTCATAAAAGTGGGGTTTTAACCCCTCCCACTGCACACCTTAAGAAATAATGCATTTTATACAAGGGATTGTGTTGTTTCTGAAGGTATCTGCTTGGCCTAACACTAGATAGTGGGAAAATTCAGCTTATAATTCTCCTCTTAGATTTCTTAAACAAGACCTCCAAAAAAGAGTAGGGAATCCCCGCGTGAGAAACCCCTTGCACTAAACAGTGTAGAAAACTTAGCTAAATAGCCAAAGAATGCAAATAAGTATAAACATACCACATAAAATATAATCTTAAATTATGCCCCATATGGTTGACATCCCCTCCATTATATAGTAGAGGAGCTTCCTCACCAAGGGTCCCACCCAAATATGAGGTTGCTGCCATGCAAAGGTTCCTCCTCCAAAATTACGTTGTTTCCATGTGCCTTTCTCATCTTTTTACAGCACTGTTTGATTTAGTCAATCTTGACTGGATCAATCTTGACTGGATCAACCTTGACTAGATCTTCATGCCTTGTCCCCTTTCACACTCAAGGTGTCTTCATTTTGACTAGCTAGATTGATCTTCATTCACATTGAGTTGTCTTTATTTAGGATCCACTCCTCATATAAAAATGTTGTTGACTTGGTCAAACTTGACTTTGTCCACGCATTTTAGATCTTGTTCACACATGTGGATTCTTTATCTAGTTATTACCTGATCCCTTTTCACATTATGAGGGATTTTATTCATACTTAAGCAAATTATGAGCCTCCTTGATTTATTCATATAAATAGATTTTAAAAGCAAAATTAATATTCCTATTAACTATATGCTAATTTAGGAATATTACATAACACCTCACCACCATTAAACTCCCTCCTTAAAAACTACAAAAAGTGATTTTAGAAGAAAATAGGCTGCTGTAGAAATTTTTGTAGCATTTCCTTGGCTTTAAGCCTAGGAAACGCTACGAAACTGTGAAAAACTACAGAATTTCTAGATTTCAACACTGTCTCAAAAAAGTGACCTCCAGCTATATATAATTGGTCTTCATCATGCCATGAACCTTCTAAAACACATTCAATCTCAACTTAATACACTTGAGGTGTTTTCTCTTCATTAATTATTAGTTTAGCAATGGGATCCTCAACCACGGTCATCTTCAAATCCTTCTTCTCCAGTTTTTCATGAATTAGTTCCAGTTGTTCTTGTAAGTCTTTGACTTGGTATTTTAGTTTCATGTTCTTAGACTATAATTGCAGGTTCATTTTCCTCATATGTTTCACCTCTCCTCTTAATGGCTTAGTCCATTTGATTAGTTTTTCTGTGTTGTCCAAGGTCTTAGAGACACTTGTGACTTGATCCTCCCAAATCTCTTTCATTTTTTCAAATTGTACCTTCTAAACCTTGTGCTTCCTTGCCTCTTTATTTAAGACTAATATTTCATCATTTTCCAACTTCAACTGCTCTTTAAGGACTTCAATCTCTATTTTTTCAATGATTTTCTCTTTTCCCTTCTTTTGCTTGATGACCAGATCTTCTTTTGCAGGTGATGAGAGGTCAATGATGCTTGGTTGTGGTTGGACAGTTTCAGTGACCTTCTGAGCTTCTTACTGCTTTCCAAGATCTTTCTGGCATGTCTTGTCATTGGTTTCCTAGCCTAAAACATGAATCACACATCTTCACCTTCAAACTCTAACTTCTTAGTTGTTTTGGCTTTCTTGAGCTTCTTTCCTCCCTCATCTATATCTTCAACTTGGACTATGGGAGTTTCTTCAATATCAATAGCATGCAGAATGTCTTCTAAGTTACCCTTAGCCATTGTTTCGCTTCTTGTAACCTTCTTGCTGCCATGGTTGCTCACTATTGGCTTTTGCTTTACAGGTGTAACTTTGGGTGTGTCAGCTTTCTGCAATGGCTTTGTCTCCATAATCACTGGCTCAATTTGTTCTTCCACTGAAGGTGATGGGATATCTCTAGGTTTAGGAGTTCTTTTAGGAGTGATGGCATCTATTTCAAAACCACTAATGAACAGAAAATATGTCCAGTCTCTGCCTAATCTCTTTAACTCTTCTAATACCAGCAACTTGATTAAACCATGATGAAAGATTGAGGTTTCATTTCCTTTAGATTTAGCTTGAACTTTGTATGACATTTTAGCTAAGCTTCTGTATAAGTAAAAATGTAAATCAAGAGAACTCTTACCAAAAAAATGTAGCAGAAGCCTGAGATGGTAGGAATAAACCATATGATACCTCCCTTCACAGGTGAAGTACTTCTGAATAATTAGCAGCAGCTTTAAGAAGTTGTCTTTCATGTAGCTCCTTGGGATGGAATTTGTGAGATCAATCTCATTATGTTGTGGCTTGATAAATTCCTTACAGTCCTGCATCGTGAACTTGAAGCCTTTGAACCATTTTTCTCCTCCTCTAGGGATTCATGTTGCTATTGCAATGGTCTCTAGTGTTACAGTGAGGTTAAACATCCCCACCTTTGAAGTTGTCCCATTGAAACTGATAGCAAACTCCTTAGAAACTTGCACATGGCACCCTTGCAATCTTTGGCAAAACTGCAAACACCATGTTCTTCTGAAAACTTCTAAGACAGTTGGGTCTTCATTCAAAAAATTCATGTCTGATGGCTCATATCTAAGGCAGTGGCCACCTTTTTTGGTCTTCCTCTTTGCAGCCATGGTGCTTTTATACCTTCTCTGCCTCCCTTGATTAGTGACACCTGCAACTTTTGAAAATGCCAGCGACCAACTTGGCTTGGTGAAATAGCTCTCCAGAGCTCAATAGCATGCAAAGATGAAGCGGAAAATGACAAAAGACTCAATTGGGTAATTCTTTATAGCTTTGATGACAGCTCATGGCTTAATCATGACTCATACATGCTAAAAATAGTAATAATGACCTCAGGCATGACCTTTGTACCTTGATTTAACCCTAACTGACTCGAATGACATCCACCCTAACACTTCTAATCATTGACTAACACCTTGCACTGAATTTGAAAATACAAATAGAAAAACCTCTTTTCGTAGCATATTTAGTTCATTTCCAGACACTTTCTCTACAAACGTATTAGCAGTTTCGTAGCAAAAACTTCCTTTTTACTATGTAATTCGCTACGAAAACAAGAAAAACTGGCTAAAGTGACCTTTTCAAATTAAAAATCTTGGGAAATAAAATATGTCAGAAAATGATGACTGATGGGACATGATATGACTTGAATGGGGGTGGGTTTGGACCTTTGGATAGACTAATATGAAAAAATTTAAATTTTCCTATTGAACTCTATGACCATACCTTTCACAAATGAACTTCTAAGACTATGTCAGATGACGTTTCACTTTTTCTGAGTGACAACGGTGGCTCCAATTGGGATGGTGTGCCCCTATGGTACACCAAAGAACCTGTAGTTCCAATGCTATCCATCATCTTAAAAAAAAAAAAAAACTTTGAAATTTGCCAAACTTTCCTTCAAACTCTAATGGCCTTCACCTCAAGCTCAAGATTGATGATCAGCTTGTCTTTATTAGTAGAAAAACATATAAAAATGGAATATGTACAATGGAATGAAAGATCAGTAGAACTTAAGAGGAATAGTGCTTCAAAAACCTACCATTGACAGACCCTCCAGCACAAGTTTTTCCATCCATCTCCTGCAGTATGTAAGTGTTGTTTCCATAAAATGAAGCCACTATAAATGGACATTTCCAGATATTCTCAAACTTACCATGCTTCCCATTTTCTTTAATCCTGGCCTCCCACTTCAAAACCACATCTTGAATTTGAAATTTTTCCTCTTTGACCTTCATGTTAAATGTCTTCTTAATTCTGTTTTGACATTTTTTAATGATGTTATATAATTCCTCCCTTTTTTCCTGCAAAGCTATCAACTAATTTGTTCTCCTCTGAATTACATTTGGCTCCTCCTATAATCCTTGCAGCAGCTTCATGATAGGCACTCCCAAGGATGTAGGAAAAGCTTCTTCAATCCCATACAACAGCTCATAAGGTGAAGTTCCATTTAACCTTTTTGTGCACACTCTATCAGCCCATAGAGCATATTTCAGCTTCAAATGCCATGAATTCTTATTTTCCTGCAGCACCTTCTTAATAATCCTCACAATGCTTGTTATAAGGTTCAGCAAGACCATTACCTTGAGGATAATATTGAGTAGAATTCCTAAGTGTAATGTGATATTGATGATAGAAATTAATCATCTTCTTAGATTTGAATGCCTGTGCATTTTCAGTGATGATCTTCATAGGGCAGCCAAACCTAGACAATATATTATTCTCCAAAAATGAAATGATAACTAAATCATTTTCTTGCCTAGTTGGGATTGCTTCAATCCACTTGGTGAAATAATCAGTTGCTGTCAAGATCAATTGATGTTGACCTAAAAATGATGGATGAATCTCACCAATAAAATATAGCCCCCACTGCTGGAATGGTGCCTCAACATAAATAGGCATCAAGGATAAAGGAACAATATTTTTCTTACCATCAAAAATCTGGCATTCATGGAAGGCAACAATATTTTTGTAGATATCTTTGAACATAGTAGGCCAGTAGTACCCTGCTCTGAAAATCTTATTTTTTGTGGCCTTCCAATAATGATGACCTCCACAATCTCCTTTTTGAAACTCCTCAATCACTTTCTCTATTTTTTTTTCCAGCAAATAATACCACATGTATCTTTCCAATACAAATTTTTATCAATGATGCAGTACCTCATGGATTTTGTAATATTCCTAATTAGCCCAAGCTAATAGGAATATTTCATTTTGTTTCCTTTTTATTATTTGATGAATAAAATTTAAAGGAGGACATGAAAAACTCCTTAAATCAAAGAATAAATACATGCCCAATGTGAAAAGGGATAAATCTGTGCCTTTGTAATAAAATCCACTTGTGTGTGAAACAGGATTGAGACAATTGACTAGGTCAACAGGACCAAATCTCAGTTCTGTCTAGATTCATTGAACCATCTAAATGCTCAGTGTAGTTTTAGATGGAGGAGCTTCATGTGAAAGGAGCTAAAGTTTTGTAAGTGGTTTAGGGTTTTGCACATCCTCATCTTATAAAAATAAGGAGAAGGCTCAAGGAAAAGGTTGTTGAAGATATTCATAATTGAGTCTGCTTAGACCAATTCGAATTCTCTAGGTTGTTTAGCCTAAGAATTGTGTTGCATAGCACAAGAGGGTTTTCTGTTTAGGAATCCTCTCTCTCTCTCTCCTTCCATTGAGCAACTCCTGGAGGAGGTTGTTTTGCTTTGTCCACTATCAAGATTTGAGGCCAAGCTCCATCTCTCTTAGGTAGTGTAAATCCAGTTAGGATTTACTTGTTTCAGTGAGCTTCAGCGAGTGGGATTCTAGATCTGCAGAGATCTAGCATGTTTTGGGAGCCTCTTCTCACGGAGTGTGTCTTTTAACCTCCTGGAAGAGTGCCTCTCCTAATTGTGCTTCAGATCCATATCTTGGCATCCGGCCAAAGTGTTTTCCACTTCATCTGTGTAGTCCCTTGAGGAAACTACGTCCTTTTTGTAGGCAGAGCTGCAATGTGGGTTTTGCATCAGTTTGGAGGATAGATCTCTGGTGAAAGGGATCCTTCCCTTCACTGTGGTGATCCATAGATTGTCCAACCAATCTATGTTCCATTTCAGATCTGATCTACTGTGTATCATGTTCATCAGAAATTTATGAAATTTACTGTAGATCCATGGTGTAGATCTCAGATCTAGTCAGTGTTATTCATCTTCTACTGAGATCCCTAAGGGGAATGTACTAAAAAGCTCTTTTTGCATATAGATCCCATTTAGATCCATAATTTTGTACTCATATCTATTATAGATCTGAAATATAATGAAACACTATTTCAGCTTCCTGAATATTACGCTGTCTGGTTCATATTGCATTTCCTTGTATCATAATGCTTGGTTTTGAGGCCTTTCTTCATGTATAAATCTGTATTTTCTAATATAAAGCTATTGAATCACATTCTGAACTTTCCATACTGATTTTACATCATTATTTCAGCTAAACTCTTCATAAGATCACGTTGTAGGAGCTTCAGTACACTCTGCATAATTTAAGCCATGGGAAATCAGGGTTTTTAAGCCTAGTTGGGGAAGGAGGAGCTGTTTAACCTAGCTATAATTATTTGTTTGAGCTGAAATTCGGAGCATAGATCCCTCATGACCTAAGCTATCAGATCTAGCTGTCATCCCACCTTATTTTTACGCAGATACCTGAATACACTCATTTTAGGTCCAAAATCACCTCTTTTCCCCACCCTTTTGAATCCAAAGTGAGTTATAAGCTGTTGCATAATAATTTAATTGAAGGATATATCATTTTACATCTTTTATAAGGCATTTTTCTTCATCTCCAACTCTTTAATACCTTAGGGTATTCTCATTGTTGTAGAAATTCCAGATTTGGAATATTATATATTTTAGCTTCACAAAATTTGCCTTAGACTTTGTCAATTTAGCACGAGATCTATGATGATTTAAGAAAAATATAATTTCTTTGTACCAGTCAGAAATTATGTACTTCTCTTCAATGGGAATCATCTCTTCATCTTCATCTGATAACTCTGAAATTTTTGCAATTAAATTCATATCAAGACAGTCAAAATCGAATTGTGCCATCAGCTTTTCCAGCCCCTGACCTTTCACCAATTTTTTAGGCCTGATCTCTATATCATATTCCAACAAGTTATCTATCTATTTCCCTCTCTTACCATCAGGATCAGCTTGAGTCAAGATGTCTTTCACAACATCATTAGGAACAAATGCTATGACATGAGAATGCAGAATGTAAATTATGAAATCTTTGATGGCTTTGACCAAAGCATAGGCCTGCTTCTTGTTGTACTATACAACAACCCTCCCTTTTTCTTAAAAATTTTAGAAATAAAATTCATTTAGAATCTCCTAAACTGAGCTTCATTTAATTGTCAACCAGGATTTGTAAACTGCTGAAGTGAAGTGTACCATATGTACCTAGGTGCTTGTTTCCTAATGCGTTGTATGTGGTTTTTGTGATGTTTTTGGTCTTTTGTGATGATTTGTGATGTTTTTGGTCTTTTGGTGTTTTATGTTCACAATGAAACTGCCTAGAAAACTAATGGAAAGAAGTTGGTGGTCAAAACAGAGTTAAATCTAATGTATGGAATGGCAAATGCAATTAGAAATGCTGAAGCAAAATCTGAACTATGACTAAATAGAAACAAAAGCTTGATAATGACTTCTTAGGCAAATGACACAAACTAAACTTGAGAAATGATCACTAAATATGCAAGTTCTCTAACTAGACAGTTAAACACTAATTTTATCATGGTGCAACATTATGTTCTAAGCTCATCTATTCCATGACTAATTCCTAGTTCTATTCTGCAATTTAATTGGATGTCTCAGAACCTATACTCAAAGAGTTATTGGTTTCTTGTTCAAAGTAGTTCTTTTGAGGAAGAGATCTGTTCATAAAATGATGAGGAGATTGCAGAGAGATTTCAGACCTTATAGTGATGTTATCTTCTGTTCCTATGTTTATGGATCACTTGTAGTTTTCAGAACAAAAAGATATTTGTGAATAATGAAGGCTGTCTTGTGAATCCTAACAACTAAAATAATCTATTGTGCAAAGGATGAGAGTGTGACTATGAGATGTAAGTGCAATGAGTTAACTTAAGAATGGATCTAAGATGCTTCTAAACTAGAACAATGTTGAACGATAAGTCATCATCAAACTTGAAACAAAGTAAATGAACATGAATTAAATGCAAATGAAACTCCGGAGCATTCTAACTAACATGCATTATTCTATGAAGTTACACAATCTGTTTGTTCATCATTAGTGATATTTTGGAAGAGTTCCTTCTTGTGGAAGAGGTAGAACAATTCTGACTGTGGACTTGTATGCAATTGAAAGCAAATGAACTGAAAGCAAATGAAATACTAAGTTATCACACCCATACTCTACTCGTCATTATGATGTCTTGGGCAAGCGTTTAAGAGCAAGATCAGAGATGATACTTAGTACAAACAAACAACTAAATCTTTCATTATCACGGTCATGTCTTGAACTTCTTAAGGATGTATTGGAAGAATTTCTTCTTGTGGAAGAGTGATTAGAACAACTGTAACTTTGATAGTGAATAGCAAAAACTACAACTAATTCCTACAATACTATAGCTATTCATCATTCATTGTTATGATCTGTTGGAAGAATGTCTTCTTGTGGAAGAACTGGAATGAATATAACTACAGTATCTAGTTAAAAACAAATACAAATTCAGCTCCTATCCTACAATACCATAGTCATTAATCATTCATCATTTTGGTCTGTTGGAAGAGTGTCTTCTTGTGGAAGAGCTGGAACGAATATGACTACAGTAGCTAGTTAAAACAAATACAAATTTAACTCCTATCCTACAATACCATAGTCATTAAACATTCATCATTTTGGTCTGTTGGAAGAGTGTCTTCTTGTGGAAAAACTGGAACGAATACGACTACAGTAGATAAAACAAAACAACTACCAATTCAAATGCAAAACGTAAAAGCAGCTAGGAAAAACTTATCTAGTTTACGCAAAAGAAATCCGTGCAAGAGGCAGGGGCCCTCTACCACTTGACGGCATTCAACTTCAAATCAAATCACGCCTTCAGAATAAATTTGTCTGCTCCATTAACAATGCAATAGTTCGAACATAACACTCTGTGTCTTCAAGGACGTAACACAGAGTTTACACAAAATCTAGCAGCAAATCTAACACAAAATCTCTAACTAAGCTCTCGGCCTACTCAAGAGTTTATAAAGTAAATGCAAGTAACAATAATTACAACAATTTAGGAATAATGTCTTTCCTTATCCGAATCATCTTAGGAGTCTTTGAGGTGGCTACGTGAAGGAGAAAAGACACCTGGACTGAGACAGTCCTAGTAGGAGTCTTCCTTCACCAATGTGTTCCCACGTGCATAACCGTACCCAGAATTCATTTCCTCTTCCATGATGAGAAACAAACCATGTAGGCACGACGTGGATCATGCCCATATGCGTTTTTCCTCAAGAGGCCACCTGGAACATACTCAAACATAAAGGTAGCTGCAGAATCGCCGGTTAGCTACAGAATGCCTGCATTCTGCAGCTAGTTCCGATCAAAATGCTTAACAATGGCAACAATCACAAAATTCAACAAGTCAGTCATGTAAACCATTCTAGAAGTAATTTTAACTATTTTTATTGATCAATTGGGTTTAAAATAGAAATGGAAAAGGGAAAATGAGGTGAAATGAGGTGAAGGAAAGCACAAATTTGAGGCTCAACATACCCCCACTGCTGTCTCTTTGCATGTCCTCATGCAAATTATCCTATGAATTTTGAGGCTTCTGCAAGGACATCTAATCCCCTTCTTCTCCTTTGTCTGAATGCTAAAGGCCTTCTGGGTTTCCTGATCACAAGTTTGAACCTGAGGTTTGTGAGTGCTCTGATCAACTTTTTTGTTCCTTGTCTTCATCTTCTCATTGGTCCTCTCCACTTTGTCTATATGCAGGGATAAGGTTGAGTTCATGTCAGTCTTGAGCTTGATTTGATCTTTGAGAATTTCATTCTCATTTTTGATGTGTCTATTCAATAATTCCAACTCATACCTATCCCTCCTTAATATATCAATTTCAGACAATGGAGGACTGGGGGTTCTCTCTCTGCTTTCTGAAGCTGTCCTCTCTAAAGTTTCCACATAATCATAAATTTCCTGTTGAGCAGGATCAATTTTAGGGGTGCCTTCATAAAAATCTTCTTCATCATCCTCTTCAATGGGTGTTTCTTCATCTTCAATATTGATTACCCCTGTTTGTTTGATTGGTGTTTTCTTCAGTTTTCCTTTTAATCTGTGGCTTCTCCTAAGTTGAGAGGATCCCTCTCCTTTCTCTGTGACAGATTCCTTGATTATCTTTTCTTCCTTAAGTTGCCTCTTGATTCGAGTCAACTTCTCCAAAATGACTTCCTCACTGCTTTCTTGACCTGGTTTGTCAATTTTACCTTTTGAAGTCCTCCATTTCCTACTTCTCTTTGTGGGCTGTGGTTCAGGTGATAGTTCTTTTGCTTCTTCAAAATGATTTCTTATTAAGAAATCATCCCATGTATCATTTGTTTTAGATATATGATGCTCAATCAAAATTTTGACCAACCCATGATGATACAGGGTAGTCTCTAAAAACTGAACTCTTCTCTGAACACAGGAAGCCATTTTCTTCAGACTTTGATGCAAGAAATATGGTAGATTTAAATATTCTCCCAGAAAATGCATCATTAGTCTGATGTGGTAGACATAAAATGTCCCATATCTACCCTCACATGTAACAAATTTTTGTAAAAGAAGTAGTATGTTTCTCCATTTGCTTTTCAATGCAGTACTGGGAATTCCTTTCTTGAACACACTAACATCCATATTTGGAGATTTTAAAATTTGTTTCCAGGAGTCATTATGGAATTCTCTATTTTTAAACCATCTTTCTCCAGTTCCGGACAATCCTGTAGCCTCTGCAATAAAAACTTCAGTGACAGTAAACTTGACATCCCCTATTTCAACTTCGGTTCCTTGGAATGATCTGGCAAATGTTTTAGTGACTTCCTTATGAAAGCCATTAAACTTTTCCAAAAATTGAAGCCATCCTATTTGTTGTAACATTTCCTTGCATTGTGGGTAACCTTCTAAATATTTTTATCCCATAGGCTCAGTCCTTACGATGAAACCCATGATTTTTCAATATCAAATTAACACTCTTCTACCCACAAAACAATGACTTTCACTTTCGGATTAAAATGGCTTCAAGCTCTAAATGAAAATGGCTTCAATTCTTAGAATGACATACCTCTGTTTTATAGTGGCAACGGCTTCAAAACCTTTGGCTGATATGCTTTTGTTTGATCATGAAAGCAATCTCAAATTTCGAACTGATATGTATCTGATAGGCAGTGAGAGATGGCTTCAAATTTCTTTTTGTGCAATACCTCTGGCTCTTAGTATCAAATGGTTTCAGTTTTAATACTACAATACCTCTGTCTTTGGTAACAGAAAAACTTCAAACTCAATCACTGAAAAACACCTCTGTCTCTAGTAGCAAATGGTATGCTTCAAATTCAACACTACAACATCTCTGTCTCTGGTAACAACAGACTTCAAACTCAACCTTTGTCTCTGGTAACAAATGGTTTTCAAACTCAATCACTACCACACCTCTGTTTTTGGTAGCAAAAGACTTCAATTTTAGCACCTCTGTCTTTTGGTAACAACAGACTTTAAACTCTACACGGCCACAATTCTGTGTTGACAGTGAAAATGCTCCAAACTTCGTCCATAGTGATATGTTATCTGTCCACGGGATCAAGTGGCTTTGAGTCCTCACACTGTTATACTTCCAAATTTACCTCTTCTGCTCTGCTCTGCGTTTACAATGCTCAATGTTGTTCAAACTGATATCCTTTAGCTCTGCTCCTGGTGATAATAATATCTCTGTCTTCGGAATGGAATACCGGCTACGGACTGAAGTTATGGCAAATGGTCACGGAATAGAGTAGTGGAGTGAGGTGGAGGGCTTGTATTAATGATTGAGGAGACGGCGGAGGATTTTACGACGGCAGAGGGAATCATCATCATTAAATGCTTTGGTTAAGAGACATGGAAAATTCAAATGCTTTGGCCATTTCACCGCTTAAATGCTATCGGATATGAATTTTGAAATGGAAGATTTTAATACAAAGTCTGTAGAGGGTTTGTTGGTGTTTGATCAATAAAACAATTAAAACAACCTTTCGAATAATCCACAACTAAACTATGCTAAAATTTTATGAAATGCCATCGTAATTTAAATTTGTTACCTCTGCCCTTTATTTGATGTTTTTGTAGCCTTTGTCTTCTCTGCTCATATTTGGAGGAATCTTTCACAATTTTCTTGATGTTTTTGATTCATGAATTCACTGGATCACTTTGTTGTAATTCTGATGTCTGCTGGTTGATGCCTTCAGGGTTTATAGCTGCGAAAAGACTGTCGGGCTGCAGAAAGGCTGATCAGCTGTAGAATGTCCACTGAGCTGCAGAATGTTCCTGTAGAACACCTTAATCATGAAAATGGAATGTTTTTGGAGTATGGGTGAAATGTTATGTGGTATGCATGAAAATGGATGATGGATTATGATATGTATGAAGTGGATAAGTGGAATGGAATGGATTTAGTCCATTAAATGGAATGAAGGAACATAAGGGCTGTACTGCAATTCATGACATATTTTATTCACTTACAGCATGATATCAAATTTTGTGTTTTGACATGAAAATGAAATGGATGGAAGATGGAATGAAATGAATGAAATGTGGAATGGAGTCAGATGAAATGAATGATGGATGGAATGGAGTATGAATGGATAAGTGAATGGAGTGAGATGAAATGAATCATAAGCACTATGGAACTGAACTTATGATTTTTATAACAACTGCTTAAAACAAAAATGGGAAAAGTTAGAGTGTCAGAGAGACTCTGATTTTCACCCTATCTTTTCTGTATAAACATGCCAATCAATGATTGGTTTTCATGCTTATACCTTTATTTTTTTTTATTTTTTATTTTTTTTTATTTTTTATTTTTTATTTTTTTCAAAAGAGAAATGCTTCAGAAAATTTAATCAAGTTGATGAAGAAGAGAGACTCTTCTTCATTAACTTCACATCATTGTCTTCTTGGAACTTCTTAACAAACTCTTCTCTTGAGAGTGGCTTGTGGTATAGCTTCAGTCTATGACCATTCACAAGAAAAGTGACCTCTTCTTCATCTATAGTTCTGATTTTTACTGCCCCATTATCAAAAATTCAAACAATTTCATATGGCCCAAGCCAATGTGTCTGAAATTTCCCTTGAAAATCCTTGAATTTTGAATCAAACAAGAGAGCCCAGTCACCCTCTTTAAATTTCTTCTCCTTGATGTACTTGTAATGCCACCTAGCCCTTTGCTGTTGGACTAGACTTGTTTTCTGAACTGCATCTTGTCTGATCTCATCCAATTCATTAATTTGCTCCAGTCTATGCTTTTGTGCCTCCGTTAGATCAAGTCCTAGCTGAACTGCCATCTTGAATGTTTGAATTTTGAACTCTATAGGAAACAAAACTTGCTTTCCATAAACAAGCTCATAAGGAGTATGGCCTGTTGTGTTTCTCCATGTAGTTCTATAGGCCCACAAGGCTTCAGGAAGCCTATCTACCCAATCTCTTCTATGTAGATGAAAAGTCTTTGTTAGGATTCCTTCAATGAATTTATTAGTGGATTCCACCTGACCATTTGCTTGTGGATGATAAGGAGTAGATGTTCTATGTCTGATTTTGTACTTCTCCATCATTTGCTCCACTAGCCTTGATGTAAATTGAGCTCCTTGATCTATAAAAATTTCCCTTGGGACACCAAAACGAGTAAAAATATCCTCGAAAAGAAAAGTAACTACAGATGATTCATTAGCAACAAGTAATGGTTTAGCTTCTACCCACTTAGTAACATAATCAGTGCAAACTAATATGTATTTATTTTGTCTTGATGGAGGACTAATAGGTCCTACAAAATCCAAAGCCCATTTTTCAAAAGGTTCAATGTGTACCTGAGGTTGTAATGGCATCTCACCTGAAGGAGAAGGTTTCCCTACCCTTTGGCAAGTGTCACACCTTTTGACATACTCCCTTGCATCTTTAAACAAACATGGCCAATAATATCCTAAATTAAGGATCTTATAGGCTGTCCTCTTATCTGCAAAGTGTCCGCCACAAGGTTCATCATGACATGCCTTGAGAATTTCAGGCATCTCATCTTCACGAACACACCTTCTAATAATCAAATCTGGACCTGTCTTGTACAACTCGTTAGCGACCCATGAATATCTTGCACTATAATTAATGATTTTTCTTTTTTCCCTTGCATTCATAATTGAAGGAAATTTTCCTGAAACTAAATAGTTGGCAATATCAGCAAACCATGGAGTTTGAGTAGAGATTGCGAAAAGATATTCATCAGGAAATTGATCTTCAACCAGAGTGTCATCTTTGATATTTTGAATTCTAGACAGGAAATCAGCCACAGTGTTTTGTTTTCCAGGCCTATCTAGAATAGTAATGTTGAATTCTTGCAATAATAACAACCATCTTATAATTTTGCTATTAGTGATTGATTTATTCATTAAGTATATAATTGCAGAATGATCAGTGTGAATAAAAGTTTCATAGCCTGTTATATAGTGTCTAAACTTGTTAATGGCATGAACAACGGCTAAAAACTCTTTTTCAGTTACAGTATAGTTTAACTCTGCAGGAGTCAAATTTTTACTGATATAATAGATGGCATAGGGAATTAAATCTTTATGTCCCAATACTGCTCCCAGAGCTGTATCGGAAGCATCTGTCGAGATATGAAAAGGTAACTTCCAGTTAGGTCCCCTTAATATAGGTGCTTCAGAAATTTTGGTTTTCGGGGTTTCAAAAGCTAACTGGCAATCAGAAGTCCACTTAAATTCACAATCTTTGGTGAGTAATTTGAAGAGAGGAGATGCTATTTTGGTGAAGTTTTCTATAAATCTCCGATAATACCCTGTAAATCCTAGAAAACTTCTAACATCTTTTTGACAATTTGGAATGGATAGGTTAGAAATAACTTCAAATTTCGCCTCATCTACTCTAATCCCATCCCCTGAAATGTGGTGCCCTAAAACAATACCTTCAGTGAACATCATAAAACATTTTTCATGACTAAGTGAAAGGTTTGCTTCTTGACATCTTTTTAAGACTTTTTACAAGTTTTCTAAAGCCTCTTCAAATGTATCCCCATAAACTGTAAAATCATCCATGTACACCTCTACACAGTCATGTATCAGATCAGAAAAAATTCCTAATACTGCCCTTTGGAATGTTGCAGGTGCATTGCACAATCCAAATGGCAATACTCGGTAGGCATAGGTACCCCCAGGACAAGTAAATGTGGTTTTATCTTGGTCTTCAAGTGCTACTTGGATTTGATTATAACCACTAAATCCATCCAGGAATGAAAAGTACTTTTTACCTGCTAATGTATCTAATACTTGATCTATGAAAGGTAAGGGAAAATGGTCTTTAAGAGTAGCTTTATTCAATTCTCGGTAGTCAACACACACCCTCCATTTTCCATTTTTCTTAGGCACAATCACTAAAGGAGAAACCCACTGACTATCTGAAATAGGATAGATGAAATTAACATTTAATAATTTTTGCAGTTCTTCCTTGACAATTTCCCTAAGATTTGGATTCATCCGTCTTTGAGGCTGTCTGATTGGTTTGCAATTTGCCTCTATATAGATGTGATGAGTACAAGTCTTGGGACTTATCCCTTTCATGTCGGTGTATTCCCATGCATATGCAGAAGAATGTCTCTGTAATACTTTGACTAACTCTTCTTGTTGAGATTTTTCTAGGTTTTTGTTTATGTTCAAGGTTTTGCCTGGAAAAATTTCACTTGTAGAGTTGCCAAATTTGTCCATAGAATGAAGAGACATCTGCCTAGATGACAAGAACTCAATATTGGATCCCTCTTGAAATGATTCATGTTTATGTTCTGGAGAGGATTCAAAGTTTTCTAGAGTATTCAGAATTTGATTATCTTCACTAATTTTTGAAATTGTGAAGAGTGGTTGTAAATATTCTTCATCCTCTATCCATTGAGTGTCATCTAGATCTGTAATTGTCCTAGCTGGAGGATATAAAGTGAATTTCTTTGTTGAACTACCATCGGAAATATACATATCACCGGACCTACAACTAATAAAAGCATCAGCTGTAGCCAACCAAGGTCTTCCTAGTATAACAGGATGGCCTCCTAGATTATTCTTGGGTGTTAGGATCATAAAATCCACAGGGTACTCCCAAGAGTCTAGGGACACTGGAATGTCTTCTATTGCCCCATCTGGTCTGATCACAGATCTATCTGCTAATTGTAATAGTGTGGGTGTAAAGAGAAGATTAGGAAGTTTCAGTTTGTCCATGATCTGTCTACTCATGATATTTATTGCTGCCCCTAAGTCAATGAGTGTGTTTTGAATTTCAATTCCATTGATGTGAATTTTGACAACTGGATTTTCTGGGTCAAGGTACTTTGGAATAGTAATCTTACCCATCATAATATCTGCTATTTGTCCTACCAGTTGAATTTTCTTGGTTTCTCTTATTCTTTTCTTTGTTGTCTTCATACTCAACTCCTTTATTGTTTTGGCTAAAATTGGGATTTCCTTGATGGCTCGCAATAATGGAATTTTAATGCAAACATTTCTCAATTCATCCAAGAAATCATAATTAGGCACCATTATTTGTTTTTCTACACCTTTGTCAATTTGTAATCTTTCCGGAAAGGGAGGTATAGAAGTAGATGTGGATGGTTGCTCTAATACTGGAGTTGGATTTATTGAATCTTTTTGTTTCAGTTTTTCAATGTTTTGGCCTTGAAAGGATGTACCTTCCTCAAGACTTTTATTAACCCGTAGGGAGTCTTCCTCAGAATTATCTTGTTCTTGTATGATCACAGAAGGTTTCCTCTTCTCAAGTATCCTTCTAGACCTAAGTTGAACATCACTAAGGTCTAGAGGAGTAATTAAATAAGTTGGAAATTGTTGACCTTCTATCATGTATGTATTCTGAGGGTTTTTATTATTGGGGTTTGGTATGGGATGAGCTGGCAATTGATTGGATTTTTGAGGGAATGGTAATGGAAGTGGTTGATTTTGATGAGGTTGGTTCGGATGATGTTGTTGAGGATTTTGTTGAAAATTTTGTTGAAGATTTTGAGAAAAATTTTGTTGGGAATTTTGAGGATAAAAATGTGGATATGGTGGATAGGATGGTGGATACTGATAATATGGAGAGTATCTTCCATAGGGACCTTGTGATCCTTGTGCCCAAGCTTGAGATTGATTTTGAAATTGGGGCCAAGGTTGCTGCCAAAAATTCCAAGGTGGAGGTTGATTATACATTTGATCATGAAATCCCTGTGTCTGAGATCCCTGCCAAGGTCTTCTAGATACAAAGTTAAGAGATTCTGTGGAATCTGTAGGAGTTTCTTCCTGAAAAACAGCCTTGAGACCAGGAAGAGAAGGACATTTCTTGGTCTCATGTTTTTCAGAACAAATGACACAGGTTTCTACAACTTTTACATCCAAAGGACACTCTCTCAAGGCATGTTTCTTTCTACATTTGGGACAAAAGATTGCCAAGGCATCGGATTCAGCCTTTTGCTTGTTTTGTATCTTGAGGGTGTCTATTTGTTCACTAAGACTCCCTAAGATGTCAGATTTAAAATCATCAAGCATGTGTCCTATTTCTGATCTACTTACTGTCCCAGAAGCAGATTTACTTGCCCTTGCAAGAGCAGGATCTCTTGGACCTTTGACAGTTTTAGATTTCCCTCTAGAAAGGTTGATACATAACTCAGATATTTCAGGTAATGTGAGTTGTGATATATCCCCTTTTCCCATCATGTTAAGGATATCCAACCATTCATCCCTAATTGTTTTCAGCAAAAGAGCTTTTAAAGTGTCTTGATCTAGGTTTTCCATTTGTGCCCTTTTTATGTTGTATTTAAATCTTTCCAACAAATCTTCTAAGTTTTCATCTTATTTTTGTAACATCTTGAACACTTCTTCCTTATGATTAACCGACATACAATAATCCAAGTATCTCTCTAGAAATGCTTGTTTCATGTCTTCCCATGTTCTAATGGAACTACTGTTTAAACTCATAAACCACTTCAATGCTGCTCCTTTTAGAGTTGAAGGAAACAATTTCAATTTTTGAGCATCTTGAAGATAGTCATAAGTCCTACACAACACTTCAAATTCGAATAAGAAAGTTTCAGGATCCTCAGTTTTAAGTCCATAGAAGTTCGGAAGGACGGAAGGTGAAATGTTTTTCATGGTTGTATTGGTTTCTTCATCAAGTATAGGGAACCCAAAAGAGCTTCCTATTCTACCTCTTCCTCCATATGCACCTCTACCTCCTTCTCCTCTTCCTCCTTCTCCTCTACCTCTACCTCTACCTCCTCCAAATAATGTGTGTTCTCCATTAACAACTCCTCCTCCTCCTTCTTCTGCCATGGTTGACTCTCCTGTGGAAGTAGAAATATTTGTATCCTCAACAAGAGTTTTTGGATCTTCTTCTATGGCAGGTTCAGTGGATGAAGTGGAAGGTTTCTCTAATGGAATAGGTGACCTTAGATCTTCTAGAAGTCCGGGATCAGTAAAGGATGGAAGATGGGTTTGAGTTGAAGGTGTACTAGCTCTGGATCTAGATGAAACAAGTGGTGTTCTAGATATCAAACTTCTGCCTCTTCTGCTTATAAATCTTCCCCTTGAATCTCTCTCCCTACGCATAAAATTGTTTTTTGGATGCTAAGAAACAAAGGTTACCTAGTTTTCACTTCCCCGGCAACGGCGCCAAAATGTTGGGTCTCAATCTAGTCTCCTAAACTGAGCTCATTTAATTGTCAACCAGGATTTGTACACTGCTGAAGTGAAGTGTACCATATGTACCTAGGTGCTTGTTTCCTAATGCGTTGTATGTGGTTTTGTGATGTTTTTGGTCTTTTGTGATTATTTGTGATGTTTTTGGTCTTTTGGTGTTTTATGTTCACAATGAAACTGCCTAGAAAACTAATGGAAAGAAGTTGGTGGTCAAAACAGAGTTAAATCTAATGTATGGAATGGAAAATGCAATTAGAAATACTTGAAGCAAAATCTGAACTATGACTAAATAGAAACAAAAGCTTGATAATGACTTCTTAGGCAAATGACACAAACTAAACTTGAGAAATGATCACTAAATATGCAAGTTCTCTAACTAGATAGTTAAACACTAATTTTATCATGGTGCAACATTCTGTTCTAAGCTCATCTATTCCATGACTAATTCCTAGTTCTATTCTGCAATTTAATTGGATGTCTCGGAACCTATACTCAAAGAGTTATTGGTTTCTTGTTCAAAGTAGTTCTTTTGAGGAAGAGCTCTGTTCATAAAATGATGAGGAGATTGCAGAGAGATTTCAGACCTTATAGTGATGTTATCTTCTATTCCTATGTTTATGGATCACTTGTAGTTTTCAGAACAAAAATATATTTGTGAATAATGAAGGCTGTCTTGTGAATCCTAACAACTAAAATAATCTATTGTGCAAAGGATGACAGTGTGACTATGAGATGTAAGTGCAATGAGTTAACTTAAGAATGGATCTAAGATGCTTCTAAACTAGAACAATGTTGAATGATAAGTCATCATCAAACTTGAAACAAAGTAACTGAACATGAATTAAATGCAAATGAAACTCCGGAGCATTCTAACTAACATGCATTATTCTATGAAGTTACACAATCTGTTTGTTCATCATTAGTGATATTTTGGAAGAGTTCCTTCTTGTGGAAGAGGTAGAAGAATTCTGACTGTGGACTTGTATGCAATTGAAAGCAAATGAACTGAAAGCAAATGAAAAACTAAGTTATCACACCCATACCCTACTCGTCATTATGATGTCTTGGGCAAGCGTTTAAGAGCAAGATCAGAGATGATACTTAGTACAAACAAACAACTAAATCTTTCATTATCATGGTCATGTCTTGAACTTCTTAAGGATGTATTGGAAGAATTTCTTCTTGTGGAAGAGTGATTAGAACAAGTGTAACTGTGATAGTGAATAGCAAAAACTACAACTAATTCCTACAATACTATAGCTATTCATCATTCATTGTTATGATCTGTTGGAAGAATGTCTTCTTGTGGAAGAACTAGAATGAATATAACTACAGTATATAGTTAAAAACAAATATAAATTCAACTCCTATCCTACAATACCATAGTCATTAATCATTCACCATTTTGGTCTGTTGGAAGAGTGTCTTCTTGTGGAAGAGCTGGAACGAATTATGACTACAGTAGCTAGTTAACACAAATACAAATTTAACTCCTATCCTACAATACCATAGTCATTAAACATTCATCATTTTGGTCTGTTGGAAGAGTGTCTTCTTGTGGAAGAACTGGAACGAATACGACTACAGTAGATAAAACAAAACAACTACCAATTCAAATGCAAAACGTAAAGGCATCTAGGAAAAACTTATCTAGTTTACGCAAAAGAAATCCGTGCAAGAGGCAGGGGCCCTCTACCACTTGACGGCATTCAACTTCAAATCAAATCACGCCTTCAGAATAACTTTGTCTGCTCCATTAACAATGCAATAGTTCGAACATAACACTTTGTGTCTTCAAGGATGTAACACAGAGTTTACACAAAATCTAGCAGCAAATCTAACACAAAATCTCTAACTAAGCTCTCGGTCTACTCAAGAGTTTATAAAGTAAATGCCAGTAACAATAATTACAAAAATTTAGGAATAATGTCTTTCCTTATCCGAATCATCTTAGGAGTCTTTGAGGTGGCTACGTGAAGAAGAAAAGACATCTAGACTGAGACAGTCCTAGTAGGAGTCTTCCTTCACAAATGTGTTCCCACGTGCATAACCGTACCCAGAATTCATTTCCTCTTCCATGATGAGCAACAAACCATGTAGGCACGACGTGGATCATGCCCATATGCGTTTTTCCTCAAGAGGCCACCTGGAACATGCTCAAACATAAAGGTAGCTGCAGAATCGCCGGTTAGCTACAGAATGCCTGCATTCTGCAGCTAGTTTCGGTCAAAATGCTTAACAATGGCAACAATCACAAAATTCAACAAGTCAGTCATGTAAACCATTATAGAAGTAATTTTAAC